>CAUYQG010283207.1:0-17065 GCA_963574415.1 Tarsius wallacei | reverse complement strand
CCCGGCCCCCCCCCGCCCCCCCCCCCCCCCCGCCCCCCCCCCCGCGCCCCCCCGCGCCCGGGCGGGGGGGGCTGGAGAGAGAGCTGTGCAGGGAGAGGGCTGTATTTATTAGTTTAGTGAGGGCAGGAAAAGGTCGTGTTAGCATTCTATTAGGTAAAGCAGAGTGGAAAGGGTGGGCCGAAGTTATGTTACATTACTGTTGGAGGGTACAACAGGGCTGATTTGTCATAGGAGGAGACTGTTGGCTCTCAGGTTTGAACTTCACGTGCACGGGAAACCGTACAGGGGGAAGCCTGAACTTAGGGCCTTTGTTGTTTTCATGTGGCTTTGTAGTGTTCAGCGCCATCTTGGGGGGGTGCTTCTGACTGTTCCCTGCGCCCTTCAGGCATTCTTGGCTGTTTAACATAGGCCCCAACTTGACTAGGACCCATGTGCTCGCTGGTGTGCTGTTTTTGTGTGTTGCTTTGTTAATGAGCAGATTATAATGAAGTTCAGATGCTGTTACTGCAGTTTTCTCTGCTACTCCAGGTGTTTTGTATCTTCTTAGCATTGAGGGTTGAAATTGCAAATGTCAAATGAAACCTTAAAAGGATACTTGCCTCTTTAACTCGCTAAAACTATTTTGTCAATTTAAGAGACCAAACAGTCATTTCTGCTCCTTTGTTTCTTGTTTTTGTTTTGAGTCGGAATCTCGCTCTGTAGCCCAGGCTGGAGTGCAGTGGCACCACCATGACTCACCGAAGCCTTGACACCTGGACTCACCACCTAGCCTCTGGTGATCCTCCTGCCTCAGCCTCCTGAGTAGCTGGGACTACAGGCATGCTGGGCCACCACCCCTGGCTGATTTTTTTTTTAATTTTTTTGTAGAGAAGAAGTCTTGCTATGTTGCCCAGGCTGGTCTTGAACTCCTCTGCTCAAGCAATCCTAGGGTCTCCACCTCCCAAAGTGATGAGATTATAGGTGTGAGCCACCACATGCAGCCATCATTTTTTTTTCTAATTTCTCTTGCATTGACTGATGAGAAAAAATTTTTTAAAAATTGCCATCATCTACAGAATACAGTTTTTGAGTTTATCAGGTTCTGTTCTTCAGGTTGCTATTATCTTTGTGGGCTTTGTCATCTTTTCTTTCAAAAGAAGACCGAAGGAGAAACTGTGGCATAGAGAACTCACAGGGCACATCCCACCTGACTTCCTATGTTTTCTACCCTTAAAAAATTATTACTAGTTCCCTGAACACTGAGGAAGGCTGATCGTCAATGAGTTAGTGAAGTCATAGATCACAGCACTGGAAAGGTGCCTGGGACCCGGGTTGGTGAGCAGCAGGTGAGCATTCTCTGTATGGACAGCTCTGGGGCCTGTCTTCAGGGACACACCCTTGGCTAGCCCCTGCCAAACCCTGCCTTTGCCACTTCTAAGAACCTGCCTTATTCCTGCTTCTTCTCAAAAGAGAGTGAGGCAGGCGTGGTGGCTCATGCCTGTAATCTCAGCGCTTTGAGAAGCTGAGGTGGGAGGATATCTTGAGGCCAAGAGTTTGAGACCAGTTTAGGCAACTTAATGAAACCCCGTTTTGACCAAAAAAAAAAAAAAAAAGGAAACCATACACATGTACATTTTCCTACCAAGGATTGGGAAATGTCTGTCACTGTGGAATTTGGGTCACTTTCTTGGCACACTGTTTTTGAAATGTTGTTACTCTCTCACTTAGAGCAATCTGAAAGAAATAATTGCCTTTGTAAATGGAGGATTATTTAAGGAGTGTGTTCATCTCAGTGACTCAGCCAACAAATATTTATGGAGTGCTTACCACGTGCCAGCCCCTGGGGGAGGCGCTGGGGATATGGCATCAACGATGAATTTTAAAAGACACTCTTTACTGCCCTCAGGGAATTTAAAGCTAGCAAGGGAGGCAGATATCCAAAAAGATAATATACACGTGAAATAAATTAGAAAAGAAAAGTGCTGTGCATTGCAACGGGCGACCTGGGTGACTTGCCAACATTATTCCACTCCAGTTGGTGAGTCTAAACCAGAGGTTTGCAAATATTTTTGTAAGTACCCAGATAGAATTTTCAGCTTTGTGAGCCATATTGTCTCTGTTGTAGCTAGTCAACTCTGCAATTGTACCATGAAAGATAATAGGAAGTCCTAATGAAACTTTATTGACAAAAACAAGCAGGGGGCCTTGGCTTGAGGATCCCAAAGGATGTGCCCACTTATGGATACCTGCGGGCCCCAGGGCAGCTGGTCTGGACGTAGGGCATCTGAAGGCCCCATCCAAGTATCTTAGTGTTCTGTACAAATACTACAGATTTCTTGTTGGGTGGCAGCGGAAATCCACCTTGGTCACTCCGCCCCTCATGCCGGCATGCCATGGAAGGGCCTACATACCCATTTGGGCCATTGGGTCCAGAGGCTTCTGAGGCCATTGGGTCCAGAGGCCTTAGGGAGAGGCAGCAGGAGCCATGCTCTCCGTCGTCTGGCAGCTTCCTCTGAGCAGGGGAAAGGCAGGAGTCAGCAGCCTGCAGGGGTGGAGATGGGCACAGAAACCAGACTGTGGGCCAGTCATCCCTGGAGTTAGCCTTCCCCAGTAATGTCCAACCTCGCTGGCACACACTAACACGTTTCCTCGTGGGGCGATGATGCTGGAAGTCTGTTTTTCTCCTCCAGGCAGCTGAAAGAAGGCCGAGGGGTATTTAGTTGTTATTTCACAATTGAAGGGGGCCTGACCTCCCCTGGGCGCTTCCCAGGGAAGTATTCTTTTTAGCTGGGCCCTCGAGGTTGTGTAGGATTTAGGCAGGTAGAGCGAGCCTGGGTGTGCTCTAAGAGAGTGTGGCGTACTGGTGGCAGGGGGAAGATCAGGAAGGGGCCTGTGTTATGCGCAGCCTCCCCGTTAGAAAACAGCTTTTGTTTTGTTTTGTTTTGTTTTTGTGAGTTTGGGGCTCGCTCTGTTGCCCAGGCTGGAATGCAGTGGCACAGTCACAGCTCACCACAGCCTTGGCCTCCTGGGCTCAGGTGATCCTTCCACCTCAGCCTCCTGAGTCGCTGGGATGACAGGCGTGCTCCACCATGCCCAGCTAATTTTTTATTTTTGTAGAGATGAAGTCTCACCATATCGCCCAAGCTGGTCTCAAACTCCTGAGCTCAAGCAGCTCTCTCGCCTCAGCCTCCCAAAGTGCTGGGTTTATAGGTGTGGGCCACTGTGCCTGACCTGAACAGCTTTTAATTCCAAGTATCAGCCATGGAGCAAAATAATACTTTATTTAGTTCGAGGTGGTAGGAAGCACCTCTCCGGGTAAGAACATTTAAACTGAGTTCCAAAACGTAAGCAGTAGTCACGCAAGAAGGGGTATCATAAAAAGCTCTCGTTTTTAGTTATGGTGTAATACAGCAGGAATCTGAGCAAACCTACTTTAAAAATACCTCCTGCCAGGCGTGGTGGCTCATGCCTGCATCCCAGCGCTTTGGGAGGCCAAGCGAGAGGATTGCCTGAGCCCACGGGTTCGAGACCAGCCTTGGGCAACTTGGTGAGATCACGCCTCTACAATTAATCAAGAATAATTAGTCCAGTGTGGTGGCACACGCCTGTAGTTCCAGCTACTTGGAAGGCTGAGGCAAAAGGATCACCTGAGCCCAGCAGGTCGAGGCTGTGGTGGCCGTGAGTGTGCCACTGCACTCCAGCCTGGGAGACACAGAGTGAGACTCTGACTCAAAAAATTTATAAATAAATAAATACATACATAAAAAGTACGTCCTCTCCTTAGAAAGGAGAATTGGGGAGAATTTTTTTTTAACATGCCTTAAAAGCAATTTTATATGTCTATTTAATTTTTTCTCAAGTATTTTTGTATTTTATTACATGCCAACCCCTAAAGCACTTTTGAAAAAGTATTCCTCTTACAAATAAAAGGTTTTTCCTCTGCTTATTTTTAGACACACTAATTTATGAAGATTTCAAGGAATAGGTATGAATACACACATTTTTAAAACAGGGAAGCAAGAGTTCAAGCAGCTACATGACAAATGTGTGAATTCACCTGCTAAAATTGTGTAGCTTGCCTTGACAGTAGTTCTGAAGTTTTGGCATTAGAATAAGAAGTAATCTTGCTGAGAACATAGATTTTTGTCTTCTCACCTCAGAAACTGTGATTCTCCCACTCGTGCTTGAACAAATATCCCACGTGATACAGATGCAAGTGATCAGTGACCACACTTTAAAAAAGAAATTGCAGCCAGGCTTGGTGGCTCAGTTTGTAATCCCAGCACTTTGGGAGGCTGAGGCGAGTGGATTGCCTGAACCCACGGGTTTGAGACCCGCCCGGGCAACTTGGCAAGACCTCATCTCTACAATACATCAAAAATTAGCCGGGCGTGGTAGCACGCGCCTGTAGTTCCAGCTACTTGGAAGGCTGAGGTGGAAGGATTGCCAGAGCCCAGCAGGTCGAGGCTGCGGTAGCCAGGGGCATGCCACTGCACTCCAGTCTGGGTGACAATGAGACTACAACTCAAAAAAAAAAAGAAATTGCATGCCAGGCGCAGTGGTTCACACCTGTAATTCCAGCATGTTGGGAGGCTGAGGTGGGAGGATTGCTTGAGACCAGTCTGGGCAACATAGTGAGACCTTGTTTCTACAAAAAAATTTAAAAAGTGAGGCAGAAGCATCTCTTGGGCCCAGGAGATCGGGATTGCAGTAAGCTGGGATCATGCCACTGCACTCCAGCCTTGGGTGACCCTGACTCAAAAGGAAAAAGAAAATAAAAGAATAAAGACGGACTGTGACTCAAAAGAAAAAAAAGAACAAAAAACATGTCCTAAGTTATATAGAAAATTAATTTTTTATACTTCACTACAATTTAGTTTACTAAACATTCATTATATTTTATGTAAATTAGAGTACTCTCTGTTTTGGTTATAAATATCTGACTCAAACTGGCTAAAACAAAGAAGACATTGAAGATCTCTTAGCAGCAAGGCCACAGCTAAGGTGAGCCATGGACTTGACTGGCCCAGGGGCTCAAAGGTACTGTCCAGAGCCCTTGTTCAGGAGGAACTGTCTGTAGATGATTGACTATGACCATTCACCATCTGCAGGCTGGCTTTGTCCTGGGCTAGTTCTCCCCGTAATCACAAGTACCTTTGACACACACGACTTGAAACATCCTTGCTCATGTCAGAAGGAGAGGACGAGCTTCTCCCCCTGCAGTGGAATCAAAGTCTCTCTCCTCATTCTTGTGAGCCCAACTTTGTTGTGTGTCCACTCTTCAAAAGATAGCCACCACCAGGGTATGATGTGTGTGGATTGGTTTCATATGATCCTGCTTGGATGGGCTTAGAGGTTTGTTTGGTTTTTGATTTGACACAGGGTCTTGCCCAAGCTAAAGTGCAGTGGCACAGTCACGGCTCACGGGAACCTCAAACTCCTGGGTTCAAGCGATCTTCCTGCCTCTTTCTCCTGAGTAGCTGGGACTATAGGCGTTCACACCACGCCAGCCTGAGTCTTTTATATTTTTTGTAGAGATGAAATCTTGCTGTGTTGTCCAGGCTAGTCTTGCCCTCTGGCCTCAAACGATCCTCCCACCTCAACCTCCCAAAGTGCTGGGATTACAGGTGTGAGTCCCATGCCCAGCCCTACCTGGAGTTTTATAAAAACTGAATTTTACAAGGTGTAGTGGGATTTGGAAGATGAGCTAAGCGGAGAAAAGGCAGCTAGTCTGTCTTTTGTCAGACCTCACTGCCCTGGGCTCCTTCCACCAACGTGACCTGTGATTATGGACAAAGGGTCAGGCATGGTTTATACTGTGCAAGTGTGAACAATGGCAATTTTTATCCATTGCTTTTTTTTTTGAGTCGGGGTTTTACTTCATCGCCTAGACTGGAGTGAGTGCAGTGACACAATCACTGCTTACCACAGCCTAGACCTCCTGGGTTCAGGCAATCCTTCCGCCTGCACCTTCAAGTAGCTGGGACTACAGGTGTGCATCATCATGCCTGGCTCATTTTTTGATTTTTGAAGATACAATCTATTAGCTCTTGAGAGAACAAAACAGTACAAACGGTCATAGCAAAGCACAGCACTTAGCACATAATAAATGCCCAGCAATGTTTGCCATTGGACAGTACCGTTTTTAATGACTGTTTGGTAATCAACCTTCATTCTCCCTTTTACATTCCATACAGTGAGTAAGAATTTACCCATTTAGCATAAGGTTTTTATAATCACGTTGTCCAGTTGATTTAATTCATGCCTCAGAGATATTCGCATCCACCAAAGACTTTTCTAATTACATCCTTGTGATCAAAAGTAGTGTTTCAATTAATTTGTCTTGCTAATTTGCCAACTAAATTTGAGTAATTATTGCTTTCATTTTGCTATTTAATTTGATTAAGGAGCCATGATGTTTCCTGTTCTTGAAATTACGCTGTTGGCTTCTCAAGAGCAGAACCGTCAATGCAAAACTCAGAGCCTCTCACTGTTGGCAAAAATGAGCTTGTTTCTTCCCATTTTCTTTTTTTCTTTTCTGTCTTTCTTTTTTTTTTTTACTTGAGTCAGGATCTCACTCTGTCACTCAGAGTGGCACAATCGTGGCTCACTGCAGCCTCGACCTCCTGGGCTCAGGCAATTCTTCCACCTCAGTCTCCCAAGTAGCTGGGACTACAGGTGCACACAGCCAAGCCTGGCTAATTTTTTAATTTTTGTAGGGACAAGGTATCTGTATGTTACTCGAACTCCTGAGCTCAAGCAATCCTTCTGCTTCGGTCTCCCAAAGTGCTAGGATTACAGGCAGGAGCCACCGCACCCAGCCTTCTTCCCATTTTCAATCTAGGAACAGAATCTCTTCTTCTCTCATGTGAGCCATGACCATCCTACAGCTCTTTGGACACATATTCTTTGGCTCTGTGACTTCTGGCTCATGCTGTCTCACTGCCTAGATCTAGTCATACTTGAGGAAAAAGTACTTGCAAGTTATGCAGAGGTCAGTTGAATAAAAAATGGGATCAAAAATAGAAATGTTAAATTTTTTTTTTGGAATAGGAGTCTCACTCTGTTGCCCAGGCTGGAATGCAATGGCATACACACAGCCACTGCAGCCTCAACTTGCTGAGTTCAGGTGTTTCTTCCAGCTCAGCCTTCCAAGCAGCTGGAACCACAGGTGTGCACAGGCCACCATGCCCAGCTAATTTTTTTTTTTTTTTTGAGTTGGAGTCTCACTCTGTCGCCCAGACTGGAGTGCAGTGGCCTCTCCCGGCCACCGCAGCCTCGACCTGCTGGGGTCCGGCGATCCTTCCGTCTCAGCCTTCCAAGTAGCTGGAACTACAGGCGTGCACTACCACGCCCGGCTAATTTTTTGATTTTATTGTAGAGATGAGGTCTCGTTTGCCCAGGCGGGTCTCGAACCCGTGGGCTCAGGCAATCCACTCACCTCAGCCTCCCAAAGGCGCGTGATTACAGGCTAATTTTTTGATTTATTGCAGAGATGAGGCTTCGCCAAGTTACCCAGGCTGCTCTCAAACCCCTGACCTCGGGCAATTCTCTCACCTCAGACTCCCAAAATGCTGGGATGACAGGCATCAGCTTCTGCACCTGGCCTAATTCTGAGCTTTTTCATGCTTGGTGTTCGTGGGTGCTTCTCAAACAGGACAACCTGCTTTGGTCTCTGTGACATTTAATGTGACACACATCACCTCGGCCAGAAGTTGGGATCCCGTGACTCACGTGAACTTTACGGGCTGCTTCGTGCTTAGGTAGACCAGGCATCTGATGCTCTGCCCAGTGCCTGTGGGCATCCGAGTCGTGAGCCAGACCAGGGTCACCTGTCGCAAGCACCAGGCATTGGCAGAGAGCAGCAGTTAAAGTGTCTGTCACTCGGTTCGAGAGGAGAACCTAACACCTGATACATCGGTCATTGCTTGAAGTTAGCTGACTCTTTTTTTTTCTTTCTTTTTTTTTTTTTTTGAGTTGGAGTCTCACTCTGTCACCCAGACTGGAGTGCAGTGGCTGCTCCCAGCCACCACAACCTGGTGGGCTTCAGTGATCCTTCCGCCTCAGCCTTCCAAGCAGCTGTAACTACAGGCGCGCGCTACCACTCCCAGCTAATTTTTGATTTATTGTAGAGATGAGGTCTCGCCAAGTTGCCCAGGCAGGTCTCGAACCCGCGGGCTCAGGCAGTCCACTCACCTCAGCCTCCCAAGGCACGGGATTACAGGCTGAGCCACCGGGCCCGGCCATAGCTGACTCTTTCATAATGAGATTGCTATGTGGGCAGCTGGTTGGGAGTAAGGTGTTGAATATGCAGAGATTGAGCCAAATTTAATCTTTTTTGTTGGTTTGTTTTTAGAAAGCAGGGTTTATTAAGAGGACAGAAAAGCTACCACAGTGGGAGGGGACCCGAAGCGGGTGCCCCAAATGTAGTCTTTAAAGCAGCAATGGCATCCTGCCTCCCAGGTGGCTATTAAATAGGTCTTTCCCAAGCTTTTGACACTTAAGGCCAAGTCACTGGACACCATTTAGCAGATCCAGCATGAGCCTGGAGTCCCTCACCCAGAGTTCCAGTCTAGGAGAACGACCAAGAAAGACACCCTCATGCTGCAGGTTCAACCAGGACCTGTGTTGGGTAGAAGCTCAGGGCTCCCAGGATCTTGGCTTCTGGTGATGCTGAGAAACTTGTGCAGATAGAAAGCCTTGGCTAGTGACAATGGGACTAGGCAGCGTCCCAGCACCTTCAGGGCCTCTATTCAGGAGATGGCATTCTGCATTCCTTCTGGAAAGTGGCGAGAATGCCACTTTCATCCATTCTGCCTGCCCAGGTCGGTGGGTTCCGCAGGAACTAAGTTAGAGCCTGAACACTTCCACATTAAGCGTTAACTTGGTAAATGCCTCTGGTCCTGCTTGAAGAAAAAATGCCTCACTGTATACGGTCAGCGATCCAGTCCTATCTGCTTCTTGAAACACGTCTTGCAGGTGCTAGATGAACCTGGGAGTTGGGATTTTTGCAACTTCAGTGCCTTGTGGGTGTTTTGTTTTGTTTTGTTTTTTTGAGTTGGAGTCTCACTCTGTCACCCAGACTGGAGTGCAGTGGCACATTCCTGGCCACCGCAGCCTTGACCTGCTGGGCTCCGGCGATCCTTCCAAGTAGCTGGAACTGCAGGCGCACGCTGCCATGCCCGACTAGTTTTTTTGATTTATTGTAAAGATGAGGTCTCGCCAAGTTGCCCAGGCGGGTCTTGAACCCACGGGCTCAGGCAATTCACTCACCTCCGCCTCCCAAAGCATGGGATTACAGGCTGAGCCACCGAGCCCGGCCCCTTGTGGGTGTTTGATATTCAATAGGTTCATGTACTTATTCAGCGAATATCTATATATGTGTGTGTGTGTGTATTTTATATACAGAGAAGAGAGATAATATAGATTACATATAGGAAGATAATCTGTAGCTGTATATAGACAGCATCTATCTACCTAGATAGAGAGACAGGGTCTTGCTCTGTCACTGAGACTGGAGTGCTGTGGTGTAATCATAGCTCACTGCAGCCTCAAACTCTTAGGCTCAAGCAATCCTCCCACCTCACCCTCCTGAGGTGTGCCCCACCACACCCAGGTAATTTCTGTATTTCTTTGTAGAGTCAGGGGTCTCACTGTGTCACCCAGGGTGGTCTTGAAGTCCTGGGTTCAAGCAATCCTCCCACCTCAGCCTCCCTAAGTGCTAGGATTACAGGTGTGAGCCACTGTGCCTGGCCTAGTAAGCACATTCAAGGTATTCAATGTTGTGCCACACACATGAAATTGTGAATAAGACGGAAATGGTCCTTGCCTGCATGTTAAATATCTGTCATCTATTGAATGTTTAAGAGAAAGGAGAGTACATGGGAGTAAAGGAAGGAGGAAGGGAGGAAAGAAAGAAGGGAAAAAACCTGCTGCTGGTTTTTGTATAGTAAAAGGCAGCTGCCATCATGTTGGGTTCTATATGTGGTCCTGAAAAGAATTGCAGCATCGCTCTCTAAGAGACTAATGGCTTAGCCATCTCCCAGAAGGAAAAAAAAAATTCAAGGGGCGGGTCATAGTTTTAAAGAACCAAATACCTTGATAGGTGAGAAATAAATTACTCTAAATTCCTTTTTTTCCCCTCAAATCTTTTTTGGTTTGGTTATTTCAGTGTAGAAGCACTCCACCCTTCTATGAATGCCTTTTTAAAGCCTCACCCAGTGACTTGCAGCAATTTATAGCAGTGGAATTCAGCAATTGCAGAAAACCCCATGGGAAATAAGATTTCTTGATATATGGACACCAGACTATTAGGAAGAATATATATATTCTAGCCTCTCTTTTAAAGATTTTTCTTCATTTTTTTTTTTTTTTTTTACTGCTGTTCTTGTATTAGAAAAATAAGTTCAGTGGTGTGCCTTTTTAGATACCATGTAAGGTACTTAAGGAAATTTAGGAAATTGAACTATTTCATTCCCTTTTTTTTTTTTTAATGTACCCTGAGCTATTTACTAACATGTTTCACTTGAATGTTAATCTTGGTCTGGAAAAGCACTCATTTTAAATTTAACTCTTTTTGAAATTTAACCGTTACTGTTGAAGTTTTGGGTCTTCTCTCAGGAATGAACTTTGCTCAACTGAGTGTGTCAATGACATGTATAAGAAAAAAAGGGTTGGCGGGGTATGGTGGCTCATGCCAATGAGGGAGGCGGGGGAAGAAGAATCGCCTGAGCCCTGGAGTTCAAGACCAGCCTGGGCGAGAGGATGGAACCGCTGTTTGAGACGGCGAGAGCTCTTTGGCCATGACTGCCGGGCCGATCTCTGAGCAGAGCCAGGGTGCCACTGTATATGTGGTGGGCCTGGATGAGGACAGTTACCCCTGCCATGGGAACTGCCTCTCCAGGCAGGACCCCATGCCAAAGGATAGAGTCGAGGACCAGCACCAAAGCTATGGCTCTGTGGAATTCCTGAGTGAGAAAGATGCTGACTGTGCCATTAAGATCGTGAACATGATCGCACTCTGTGGGAAATCAGTAAGGGTGAATGAGGCATCAGCTCACAACAAAAACCTGGATGTATGGGTCAACATTTTCAAGGGGAACCTGGACCCAGGATTGATGAGAAGCTGCTTTCTGATACATTTGGCGCCTGTGGGGTCATCTTGCAAACCCCCAGGATTATGCAGCACCCGGACACAGGCAACTCCAACAGTTATGCCTTTGTTCATTTGGCTTTGTTTGATGCTTCAGATGCAGAAGTTGAGGTCATGAATGGGCAGTGCCTCTGTAATAGTCCTGTCACTGTGTCTTATGCCTTTGAGAAGAACTCCAAGGGTGAATGCCATGGCTCAGCAGCTGAGTGGCTTCGGGGAGCCCAGAACCCACTCTCCCAGATTGACCACCCTCATCAGCTCTTTGCAGACGCACCACTGCCACCCAAAGCCCCCCATCCTGTGGTATCACTGGGATCTGGGCTTCCTCCACCAGGCATGCCACCTCCTGGCTCCATCCTACCCAGTGCTGCCTCCTAGAGCCCTCCTACCTGGGATGCCCCCAGCCATGCCCCTACCACCCATGACTTCTGGGGCTACAGGACATGGCCCCCCACCTACAGGAACTCCAGGGACAGAACATCCTGGTCATGGACGTTCACATCCTCACCCCTTCCCACCAGGTGGGATGCCCCATCCAGGGATGTCTCAGAGGCAGCTGGCACACCATGGCCCTCATGGCTTAGGATACCCCCAGGCTGGGCACCCAGCCACCACCCTGACCACCACCTGGATCGCCTCATCCTGGACCTCCTCCAATGGGCATGCCCGCCCCCCTCCCTGAGGCCTCAATTTGGATTTCCTGTGGGCCACCCAGGTCCTGGGCCTTCACATGGTGTGCGTGGACCTCCTCCACTGATGCTCCCTCATGGGTCCAAGGGCCCTCCACAACTATCCTGTGGCTACCCGGGGGCCCCTCCGTCCACCCAGACCCACTCCCAGGCCTCCAGTTCCACCTCATGGCCCGCTTTGAGGCCTTCTCGGTAAATTCACATTCTCCTTCCTCCTGTTATATCCTCTCAATATCTTTAAGGCTCCTTGGACCGATCAGAGATGCTGTAGCCCAGAACATTTAAGGGAACCATAGTTCATCAATAGGCTTCAGAGAATTTGAGAACCTATGGAGAGAATGTGCAGTTTTTTTTATAGGTTTATGCACATGTGCTTTTTTCTGGAGAGTATAGTCATAACTTTTTGTTATTTTTTTTCTGTTGTTTTCTGTTTTTTTTGTTTGTTTTGTTTTTTGTTTTTGAGTTGGGGTCTCACTCTGTTGTCCAGGCTGGAATGCAGTGGTGTGATTATGGCTCACTGTAGCCTTGACTTATTGGGCTCTTTCCACCTCAGCCTCCCCAATAGCTGGGACTTTAAGTACACACCACCACACCTAACTAATTTTTTAATTTTTATGTTTTTGCAGAGCTGAGGTCTTGCTATGTTTCCTAGACTGGTTTTGAATTCCCGGGCTCAAGTAATCCTCCCGCCCCAGATTCCCAAAGTGCTGGGATTGCAGGCATGAGCCACCATACCTGGCCAGGTTCTTGACCTCTGAAGACTTAGAACTACTGACAAACAACATTTAGAAGTCTGACAATGGCAAACTTGGAGATCTGAACTCTAAACCTAATCTCCCAACAATCTTCAAATCTCCCCAGAAAGCTGGAAAGCCATTGAACTCCTTTGACTTGATTTCATTATCTATGAAAGTGTTTGTCAGAGGGTTGTTATAGGGAAAAACATCTCCACTTACAATAATCACCATGCATATAAACACTTCCACATACCAGTTCTAATTTGAAATTGCACCTGTGAAAGTGAGTCTTAAGCTTTCCTAGTGGATTGAATATGCTTTCACTTAACCAGTTCCATTAGTGCCACCGTTGCTGACAGTTCTCCATACATCTCCTGTGCTTACATCTCATGAGCAGAGGCACTTTATTCTAGACTAGCTTGTTTAAGATGTTTGTATTCATAAACTGTCTTGGAAGCTAAGCAGAGGACAAGTTTATTTCTTACCTATCCCCCTTGGGAGTAAAGATAGGGCAGATTTTCTGGTAGCCCGTTATAATAGATTCAGGTTCCCTTAGTGTGGGGTCCTCAGCTGCGACATGGACCCACTGAGTTTGCCATATCCACCTGGGCTGCTTTGCATCAGCCCCTGTGAGACGTGGGAGGCAGGGGGAGTGGACGTGAACATGAAGCTCACGCTGCCTGCTGTGCTGTGAGGAATATATACAGTCCTTTGTCTCTGACCCAGAAGTCTCCTGTCTTTTGCTGGCATCTGTGAAATTGTGATAGTCTAACTTCTTAGTTTGTGTAGAGTAAAAGTCTCAGACACTTCACAGGTGTTGATATCACTGTTACAGTGCCTGTGATTCCTTTTAAATACTTCAGCATAGACAGTGATACATGTGTATTGTTATTATTTTTCTGAGTTGGAGTCTCATTCTTGTTGCCCAGGCAAGAGTGCAGTGGCACACTCACGGCCATCCCAGCGTCGACCTGCTGGGCTCTGGCTATCCTTCCGCCTCAGTCTTCCAAGTAGCCGGAACTACAGGCGCACACTACCATGCCCAGCTAATTTCTTTTATTTATTTATTGTAGAGACGAGGTCTTGCCAAGTTGCCTGGGCTGGTCCCGAACCCATGGACTCAGGCAATGCACTTACCTCAGCTCCCAAAGTGCTGGGATTATAGGCTGAGCCACCGCGCCTGGCCAGAAATGGATTTTTATTGGTGGAATTTGTGTCTAATTAAAATGATGTTCTTTTTTTTTTTTTTTTTAATTGGGGGGTCTCTCTCTGTAGCTTAGACTGGAGTGCAGTGGAACAATCACAGCTCACCACATCCTTGAAATCCTGGGCTCAAGTGGTCCTCCCTCCTTAGCCTCCTGAGTAGCTGGGACTACAGGTGTGCACCACCATGCCTGGCTAATTATTTGTTTAATTTTTTTTGTAGAGACAAGGTCTCACTATGTTGCCCAGGCTGGTTTCAAACTCCTGGGCTCAAGCAATCCTCCTGCCATGGCCTCACACATGCTGGGATATAGGTGTGAGCTACCACGCCTGGCCAATGAATATTAAAAATAGATTTTCAGGCCGGACTCAGTGGCTCAGCCTGTCATCCCAGCACTTTGAGAGGCCGAGGCAAGTGGATTGCCTGAGCCCGCGGGTTCAAGACCCACCTGGGCAACTTGGCAAGACCTCGTCTCTACAATAAATCACGAAAAATTAGCCTGGTATGGTAGCACGTGCCTATGGTTCTGGCTCCTTGGAAGGCTGAGGTGGAAGGATCGCCGGAGCCCAGTGGGTAGAGGCTGTGATGGCTGGGAGCATGCCACCACTCTCCAGTCTTGGCGACAGAGTGAGAATCCAACTCAAAAAACAAAAACAGATTTTCATTGGTGACATTACAGATACTCAAAACTGTGGATTGCATAAAATAGCTAGAGACACTCCTTATGGTCACATGAAAGGATTTAAACGTCCATCCAGCCATTAAGCCATCATTCTAAGCCTAAGTAGTATTCAGAATATGTAATAACCAACATGTCATAGGCTCTGACCATCTGAACTAAAACAAGGGCTGGCCATAGTTCTGAAGCTGACTCCTGTGGAGACCTCCCCCTGGTCCCCACCCTCCCCAGGTATTGACTCATTGGTTTCTAGGACTTGAGGCTCGGCTTTTCTGTGGTTCTCAGGGGAAGAAAGGAACAGTGGGATGTTGGGGAGTGTGGGGCTGGCTGTCACCTAGCAGCAAGGAGCCAGGATAACATTACTGGTGTGTCAGGTAGTGTCCTTACTGCTCTCAGGGATGGCATTCAAGGCCTGACCACCCTTCCGGGTTCTGTTTCTAGTCTTTGGTTTGGAAAGTTTCTGGTTGTTTGTTGCCAAAGAGAACAGCATTTGTCTGAGAACCTTCGCTGCATTTGCCTCTAGTTTTTGTTTTTTTTCCTTTTCATGCAAATTAGTAGTTTAGACACCTAAAAAGATAGAGAGGTAAGATTTAACCAGCTCCTAGAACAGGTTAATAAGTTCTCTTGTGCCTGCTTTTTTTGTTTTCTTTTGTTTTGTTTTTGAGTCAGGATGTGCCACACAGGCTGGAGTACAGCTGGATCACAGCTCACCTCAACCTTGACTTCCCCTCCTGGGCTCAGGCCATCCTTCTGCCTCAGCTTCCTGAGTAGCTAGAGCTACAGGTGCATGCTGCCATGCCCAGCCAGTATTTTCTGGTTTGTTTGTTTGTTTTGTAGAGACAAGGTGTCGCTATGTTGCCCAGCCTGGTCTTGAACTCTTGGGCTTAAGCAGTCCTCCCGCCTTGGCCTCCTGAAGTGCTGGGGTTACAAAGTACACCCGGCCAGCCTGCTTTTTGATAGCTGTTTGTGAATAAGTGTCTCTGTGTGTAGCAGGGTTTAGTCTGAGACTTGCTTCTTATTATAATTTGCAAATGAGGTTGCAGAAAAGTCGCTCCTCCTCGCCATCCCTCACACTTTGTCAGCAGGCACGGTCATCTACCAGAAAGAATCTCAAGGTTGCAATTGCCCGGGTTGAGTTGGGGCCCTTCCCAAGAGCTTCCTCACAGGCAAGGGTCATTGAGGAAGACCTCGGACAGAGGGAAGCCAAGCCACATGGGAGCAGCGCTTGCTGCACCACCGTTCCATCCCACTGGATACTAGAGAGTATGTTCAGCGGCTGCTTGGTGGTCACAGAAGTGTGACGGGTGCAGACAGGAAGGGTAGATGAATGACATCAGGATGGAAGACAGCACCTCTTCACCTGGGCGTGTTGGGAGATTGGCCCCAACCACAGGTCACATGGAGGCGTGGCAATTAGAGAGAGACTGGGTCTCTTCACACCTCTTTTGGGCCCGCGATTCAGGAGGGCTGGGCTTTGGGTCGTTCCAGCCTTTATAAATAGCAGCCACAGACAGAAACTAGAGATTCATCTTTATCACCAGACAGTGAATGAAGCCTGCTGGTTATCTTACCTCCCCGCCTGGAGAGCGGATTTTGTGTCAGTTCCCAGCATTAACACAAAGACCACCACTGTACATCGGTGCGTCAAGCCAGCCTGCTTGCCTTCTCATCCTAACAGCTTGTTTTCTCCAGGGAAACTTCTAGGGTAGATTCGTGCAAAGGGCAAGGATGAACAGCGACGGTGCTAGCAGATTCTCAGCTGGTCGGGCAAGACAAAGGGTAACTGTCTTATGTGGACATGGCGCGAATGTGTACATTAAGGAAACCACTCACTAGGCCAAAGGACAGAGGTCCATTTGATTGGTGTGGTCGTCAGAACTCAGAAGCTTCTCCACTCGGTCTGCTTTTTTTTTTCAATTCAGGACACCTCTCTGTCACCCAGGCTGGAGTGCAGTGGGATGATTTTGGCTCATCGCAGTCTGACCTCCTGGGCTCAGGCGATCCTCCCACCTGGGACTACAGGCATGCACCTCCACATCCAGCTAATTTTTAAAATTTTTTTGTAGAGACAAGGTTTCACTATGTTGCCCAGGCTGGTCTTGAACTCCTGGGCTCAGGTGATCCTCCCACCTTGGCCTTCCAAAGTATTGGGATTATAGGTGTGAGCCACTCTGCCCAGCCCCATCCTGCTTTTTTTTTTTTTTTTTTTTTTTTTTTGGAGTCAGAGTCTTACTCTATCACCCAGGCTGGAGTGCAGTGGTATGCTCATGGCCACCCCAGCGTCAACCTGCTGGGCTCCGACAATCCTTCCGCCTCAGCCTTCCAAGTAGTGGGAACTACAGGCGCACGCTACCATGCCCGGCTAATTTTTGATTTATTGTAGAGATGAGGTCTCGCCAAGCTGCCCAGGCAGGTCTCAAACTCACAGGCTCAGGCAATCCACTCACCTCGGCCTCCCAAAGTGCTGGGATGACAGGCTGTCACTGAGCCTGGCCTTTTTTTTTTTTTTTTTTTTTTTTTTTTTTTGTAAGAGGAAAACAAAAAAAACCCAGCAAATAAAAAAAAAAAAACCCAGGAATAATTGAGTTGCAAGCTAAATGCCACCCCCACGGTGAACAGGATGGC
>CAUYQG010283205.1:0-26014 GCA_963574415.1 Tarsius wallacei | reverse complement strand
AGATGCAAATCAAAACCACACTGAGATATCACTTAACTCCAGTCAGAATGGCAATTATCAATAACTCAAAAAATAACAGTTGCTGGAGAGGGTGTGGTGAAAAGGGAACACTTCTACACTGTTGGTGGGAGTGTAAACTAGCGCAACCTCTGTGGTAAGCAGTGTGGCGATACCTAAAAGCTCTAAATATCAACCTCCCATATGACCCCGCAATCTCCCTACTGGGAATATACCCTAAAGAACTCAAATCATTCTATAAAATGATATCTGCACACGTATGTTTATCGCAGCATTGTTCACAATAGCAAGAACCTAGAAGCAGCCATGCTGTCCATCAAAAGAGAACTAGATTAAAAAAATGTGGTACATATACACGATGGAATACTACGCAGCCATAAAAAAGAACAAAATCACGAATTTTGCAGCAACTGGGATGGAACTAGGATCTATAATACTGAGTGACCTCTCACAGAAACAAAGATCTGAGTATCACATGTTCTCACTCATATAGTGAACTCTGAACATCCAATATATACTATAAGAAAATGACTGACAGAGATGGGAAACTATGGGGGAGGAGGGAAAGGGAGATGGGATTAATGGTACTCAATATCTGTCTGGGGACGGGAAGACACCTCTTGTCAACAAGGGTGCCTGAACGAAGTATATTTGTATACCTAATCCTTGACTGTACCCACAATATCATAATAAAAAATACTGATTATAAAAAAAAATGGTGGTAATAAGTCATGTCTACATAGGAGATTTTTACATAGGTTTAAAGCAATTACTATGTTTTAGATTTTTAAAATTTAAATAGAGATGGAGCCCAGGCTGGTCTCAGACTATTGGGCTCAAGTGATCCTCCAGTCTTGGCCTTCCAAATTGCTGGGATTGCAGGAATGAGTCACCATACCCAGTGTAGATTTAAATATTTTAAGTAGACCTTCTCAAGCATCATTTTACATACAGTTGAAAATTAATCTTACTAGAAGCATGATTTAAATATATTCAGTACAGTTTTTTTAACCAGAATATACAGTCCAATCTTCTAGTCAAATTGTTTAACTTTTTTACTACTTGGTCAAGCCATTTATATAAATATGTCTACTGTCATTTATTAATATTGTATAAAATTAGACACCTATTTTTTTGGAACCATCATTCCTTGTTTGAAATTGACACCATCATTCAGTAAATTATCTTTGCTTAACTAACAACTGCTCCTTCAGTTGTCTGTAACTTTCTTTGTGCTCCACATGCAAATTAAGTGTCATTTCCTCCCAGGATCTGCTGTTGACTCTCACTTATTACAAACAGCATGTTGTTTAAAAGTTTTGTTAACCGTTAGTATATACTTTTCTATTTGAAATGTCTCTTAGACAGAAGATCCTAGTTTAAAAAAATAGAAATTTGGAATTAACTGACATGGGATGGCAATGGTCTGGATTCCTTGGAAGACCTATTATTAGACTGGCTATTTTTCTTTTTTACTTTTTTAACTTTCTTTCTTTTTTTTAAAGCTTTTTGTTAAGTCTGGACTTCTTTTGTATAGCTGTTTGACCTTGATCAAATTACTCAATATTTCTGAGCTTTATTTTCTTCCTCTGTAAAATAATATGTCTTTTTATGCCTAACACAGCTACTGGAACATTGCCAGTACTCAAATAAATGTTATTTTAAAATTTTGTACATTGTGTGTTCATATGGAATCTCCCTTACTAAATGTTAAGCTCCATTAAGGCAAAAAAAAAAAAAAAATCGCTTGTCTTATTCTATTTTTGTACTTTTACCAAGTTTTAAAGCCTTACAAAAAGTCTATTTTATGTTGTTTGAAACAGTATATCCACAATTAGAATACCCATTTACACATAAGATATTTTGGTGGACCAGGGGATAGATATTTGGGGTCATTTGAGCATAGATTAAATCTCAGAGATTGGACAGATATCTATGAACTCTGTGAATACAGTACATTTAGCAGTATGAATAGTGCGACATATTTATTTGTTATTTGTTGAGGACCACATAAGACTATACTCTTTCTATTCCTAGAAAGAGAATTGACGATAAAATGCACAGATACACATGTGCAAATATATGTGGTTGCTTATTCTCAGGTAGATTAAATCAGCCACCACAAAATAAAACCCCAAATTTTTGCATTTTGGTTTAATTTTATTAAAGCTCCAACAAAATCTTGGAAAAATTTCCAGACTTTCAAGTAAACAAAATTAGTAATTGAATTCCTATACAAGATATATAGGAAAAGAACAAAACCTTCTTCTACCATGGTAAAAGCCCTTCTTGTAGCATATAGTTTAAACACATCCAGTTACAAAATAGGTACAATTTCAATTACCTTTCTTTGCCTTTGGTCTTAACCTTGGTATGAGAGGAATTTAATCTTATTGTCAGAGTTTACTTCAAATAGCTTTGTTGTAATAGGTTTAGAATGGCTTAGGATCATCATTTGTTTCCATGATTATCCCTTCACCTAAGCTAACAATTACAACTCCCTTAACAACATAGTGGAACTCCCCGCAATGTACAAGAATCTAGCACTAACTCTGAAATTGGAGTATTAGCTGAAGACAGTATAAACAAGTGTATTGTGAAAGGGTTTCAGTCCCATGTTCTTGTTCTTAGTAGTGACCCCAATATTAGAATAATTTATTGTATTTAATTATTCATCTGGTTCTAAATATTTATAATGAGCTCTACAAAGACAACCAAGCGAATTCCTTGGACATGCCTGTACATAGTGCATGGTGGTCTGTTTCAGTTCTTTACAAAATGTGGGCTAAGATATGTGCCCACCACATAAAGTACTCAGGCAGACACATGGAAGTCAAATTTTGTGTATAAAATCTGTCACCCTCTTTTGTTCCATATTGTGATTTTGTTTTATGAAATGTATGTATCTTGTAAGTAGATATTTGAGTTTATTTAAATTAATGTAGCTATCAATAGGCGTCTGCAGAATGGAAGACCAGACACTGGAGCAGATGATCATTGTAAGTGAAGACCAGACCAATACAAAATAGGTGGCTTAGCACATATTTAAACATTTCTCATAGAAACCACAGATTACTCTTTAGCAAAGTTAAAAATAAATTAATACATGGGATTGCAGTCATCTGAATTCCTTTTTCTTTTTTTTTTCGCTTTATTATGGTATAATTGGCAAATAAAAATTGTATTTATTTAAGGTATTCAACTTGAGGTTTTGATATTTGTATACACTTTGAAATGATCTTGTTTTGCTTTTCATAATCTATACCTGCATATGGACATTTAATTAAAATTGAATCATTTAGGTTATAGACAGAGGCATTTTTGGAAATTCAATAAATATTGAACTATAATTTCCTACCTAGTAACTCCTATAAGAAAAGTGCTATGATAATCAGTTAGAAGAGATAAGTGAATATTAGCCCTCAAAACAAATGTCAGTCCCATTCTAAAAGCCTTCATTAGTAATGCTACAAAATGTTCAAATTATAATATGTGCCACTATGGAAACAAAATCAACTTATTATTCCTAAATCTATACATTCTAAATCAGAATTCTTCTTCTCTACATTAATAGATTAATCCAACATTACATAATGAAAATAGATTTTACATTTTATTATAAATCCCATTGTCAATAGATGGCAATACAATTCTTCGCAGTGATTTTTCCTTTCTTTTCAGTTACCCCTTCCTGATAAAAATTTCATAGAACAGTGAGGTTATTTATATCCAAAAAGTTCTGTATTTCTACCATTATAATTTTTCATGTCAATATAGGCCAGCTATGGGGGAGGTATAACATGACATTGCTTTATTAATGCTGACATTTTCCCGTGGATTGAAGGAGGTTTCATCCTGTATATATAGAAGCACATTATTAACATGCAGATGCTGTTTCTCCATCAACTAATCCACTTCAAAATATTTGCATGAAATCAAATTTGCTTACCAGTCAGCAACATATAAAACATAATTTAATGGCTCAGATTCACATTAGTGAAGCTTAGTTACTTAGAGCATAGAAGAAGTATCAGTCAGTCTCATTACCAAGGGAAGACAGGTAGTGAATTCCACAAGCACTGTCACTTTGCTTGTCCTGAGTTGATTTATACAGTGTGTATTTCAAATGTTTAAAACTATGTGGAACTTGGAGGTTTACTGATAAAGTTGGTAACATTAAGGTTTGAAATTTGTCATTTATACAATTTCATGAAGTGACAATCTTTTTCCCTTATGAAATTTATAAAGCAAAAGTTTAGCCCAATTGCATTTGAACAAATTTGAGACTGACACATAGTCATCTAAGTAAAACCTTAATTTGTTTTTTATCTTAAAATTTACATTTTAAACCATTTTAAACTTTAGGTAATTACCATACCACTTTATGTTGCAATTGTATTTTTAATGTAATACAAGTGCATATTTAATGTAAATAATTGCATATTTAATGTAAATAATTGCCTGGGTTGACCATTGTGCTAAGTGGAAATGTGCAAGACATGGCCAATAATGCCTTATTTTGTGTCTGCACAGATCTGACTTCTCTACAAGCATTAATTTATAAGCTTCTTAAAACGAACTTACAAGGAAGGTGGTCTTTGTTCTGTTTTAGAGATGAAAAAACTGAGTCACAGAAATCAAATAATTCACCCAGGTTATCAAAGACAGTAACGAAGGAGGCTAGGATTAAAGTGAAACCAGGGTCTCATTTTGACTGTTCATAACATCACATGATATAAGGCTTGACAGGAACAGCACCTGAACTGCTCTGAGAGTTGGAGCAAAGATGAGATTCTGTAGATGCGGGCTGAGTAACTTTGTTAATGCTAGAATGTTGACTACATTTATTTGGTTTGTTTGTTTTTATGAGATAGGGTCTCAATCTGTTGCCCAAGCTGGAATACAGTGATGCAATCACAGCTCAATGCAGCCTTGAACCCCTGGAATCAAGCCATCCTTCTGTCTCAGCCTCCTAAGTAGCTGAGACTACTGGTGTTCACCACTGTGCTCTGCTCATCATTTATTTATTTATTTTTATTTTTTGTAGCAAGGGAATTTCTCTACTTTACCCAGGCTGATCTTGAACTCCTGGCTTTAAGGGATCCTCCCGCCCTTACCTTCCCAAAGTGCTGGACTTGTAGTCATGTGCCACCTCGCCTAGCCAAGTATGAGTCCAGTGGGAATAATCTGTCCTCAATAGATAATTCGAGTAAAGAAGTCTCTAGCATTCCCATGTAAAAGCAAAACTGCATCTAACAATCAAACAAAGAGGAGATTCACTGGGTTTGCATGTAATAAACAGACAGCAGGCAACATCACATTGAGTACCTTCAAATGAAGCTGCACTTTAATAGTTATCTAGTTGATAAAATGCAAGTAAGGTGATCTCAAGGCAAGAACATAATCCGACTAGGTTTTGAGGACTGACTTTGAGGAGACCAACTACTCAGCCCAGCCTAACAGAGGATCAGAAGGTGAAGTCGTCTGAAAGCTATACAAGGAGAATATAATCATTTCCATCCGTAAAAGTACTACTGACTTTTTCCTTCTGGGGGAAGATTTGTTCATTCATTTTGTTTTAAGGAGGAAAATCAAAATTAGCATTAGACTTTCATATATGATGTTTCTGGTTTGCTGTATTTTTTTTAGCATGAGTCTAGAAAAACTATAGGTAATTCTCATTTCTTAAAATGAACTTAGTCCTCAAATAAACATTCTATGTTTTCTAAAGGATTCATGACAGCTAAACATTAGTATTAATAGTATTACTTCACTATTAAATATATGAAGAATTCTGTCTTAAACATCAACTAAAGGAAAATAAAAACTTTTATATTATATAAAAGCAATTCTGAAATTTAAGAAAAACTTTAGCAAATAAGTCTGTCCTCCTAGAGTGAGAAGCATTTTTACTTTTAAGTGACAAACCATAGACATTACTGAATCTATATTTCTTAAGAATTGTAGCTGAAATTGCTGATTCTGTCCACAGGTGGATGGAACAATGACCTAACACACATGAAACTTGCACAGTCATCAATTTCACGTAACTTTAAAGCTCAGAAAAATCTCTCATTGTCTTGAAATGGATGACTTTTGCTTTGGGCGATTCAGAAAAAGCAGACAACAGAAAAGAGGGGGCTCATTCCTGTCTAATTTCATGTGTAGTCACAGAAACAAAGAACAAATAACTAAGATATATTCTCATTGGTGCATAGCAGGTAAACAATCATAGCATTATTGCAAGTTTGCATAAGAAAAAAACACCAACTAGGAAAGATTTGTACCCAAGTGTTTTAAAAAATCCAATCTCTTTATTTATAAATTATAATTTATAAATAATACATTTTCCTTGAGTATTTAAATAGTTTTCTTTTTGATTGTTTTCATCATTTATCTTATGTTCATATAAATGTAGAAGCCGGCCATACATACAAAAGCACACAACCCATTTATTGATTTTTCTAATTCTAGCCCTGACTACTTCCTATTTACCTTCCTATCAATTCTAGAGACACCTTGAAACTCAGCTGTCTTTTAATGAGAAGAACCAGTAAGGTCTACCATATATAAATTTTGAACATCAATAATAAAGTTTGATTTTATCCATGTCAAATAGTTCTTACCTGGTCAAACTTGTCAGATTGAATTTTTTAAAAAACTTATTTATTAATCTATCCTAGTTTCAGCGTTTCAGCACATCTTTCTAGTGCAGAACTTCTGCATATAATGGATTATTTTTAAGTGTATCCAGTTGATGCTGATATAAATACGAAAATTAAGATAAACATTTTTTGTCTAATTGTGCAAATGAGACAAAATCTTCCAAGTGGAATTAATTGGACAAGTAAAACTTTTCAAATAATTTTGTTAGGCAGTGTCAAGTTGACATTCAGAATTGTTAGGTCTTTTAAGTCTGCATTATTTGATATGTTTCATATGACATGACTTAAACTAGATTAAGCAGCCATTTTAAACCTTTAACTGTTGATACTAAAGATATAAGCTTAAAGAAATGTGAAAAAGAAGAAACATTAAGATTTTGTGAAAGGCAAAAGGAAAATAAAAACCTGCTGAAGCATAAGGAAACAGATAATATGATAAAGTTGCTATTTCAGATCACTAAAAAAAGATAAGTGTTTGTTAAACATTTCAAGGATTGGTTAATTTAAATAGTAAAATTTGATGCTTGTGTCAAATTCTAGCTGATTCAGAGATTTAAATCATAAGAAAAAATATAAATACTGTAAAAAAGCATGAGTGAAAGTTAAAATATGAGTATGAAAAAGACAATTTTCAGCAAGATCTCTGATGAAAAATATCTTGATAAAATAATAAGCATGTGAATATATGAACTTTGTGGAGGACACAACATTAAGATCATAGCAATATTTTTCTTTAAAAATGTCAAAAATAGCAATTATGCAAATTGAATTTCTAGTGTGTGCCTCTGATGCAGAATTAAGTAAGATAAGGAAATCTCTGCTTTAACACTGCAGGCTCCCTTGCTGAAAGAGAGTGATGGAACTATTGTTAGGTAAGTACAGTGAAATAAGAACAAATATGGTTAAGTCTAAAAAAATACAACAGAGTCAACTCTATCACTTAGTATGATCAGAAAATATTTTCAAGAGTATGTGCCACTAAGCCTAAGTTTACAATGTAATTAGAATTTAATGGTAGAAAATAAATGAGGAAGATTATGTAAAACTGAAGATATAGCATGTGCACAGAACCCTGAAAATGAACATTTAAAATCTGTAAATAATTTGGTAACTGTGTATCAAAATATGTACATATAAGAGTAGTGAGTGAATCTACAAAGTTGAATGATTGCAATGGACTTTTCTCAATTCCAGCACATATCTCTTTATATTGCTATCTATCCATCCATCCATCCATCCATCCATCCATCCATCCATCCATCTATCTATCTATCATCTCTTTACTTATCTACTTACCTCATCTATCTGTCTACTTATCTATTCATCCATCTATTCATCTCTCTCTTATCTATCATCTATCTATCGTCTATCATCTCTCTACCTATCCACCTATCTCATCTATCAACTGTCTATCTACTTATCTACCCATCCATCTATTTCTCTTTCTAATATCTATCAAGCTAGCTAACTCATTTATCCATCCATCCCTTCTCAAAACTATCATTTATCTATATTTTAGAGAGACAATACTGTGAAATGACACCTGATTCTTATCAGTCTTCTCCGATATTCCCCTTATAATTCTAGCTGCTTTTTGCCCATTAACTCTTCATTGCTAGACTCCTTAAATGTCTACATTTGAAGTGATTTATATTAGGTCCTTTAATTGTATATTTTTTATCATTTCATCTTTCTTGGCACTCTAATTTCTTTGGCTTTCATTGCTATCCATGTAGTTCCCAAACATCTTCTAGATGAAAATTTATTCTGTTCATCAAACTCTTCTCTGAGCAAGGAGAAAACATCACAGACACTTCAAATCAAGTACACTTCACAATGAACTCATCACACCCCCACTACTGCCACAATGCTGCAGCCTCGATCTTTTTCTAGGAATAGTATCACATTTTCAAGCCTGGTTGCTAAAAGTTTTTTTGACTTCACATTTCCTCACTCACATAATGAATCAATAATTATCTCTACAGATTCCGTTTCTAAAATCTCTTTCAAATCTTCTTATTAACTACTATCACTACAACAGTGTCTAATTCTCTTCTTGCTTAACCCCATCTGTCATTCTTCATGCTACATCCAGAGGGATCTACAACCAGATGCAAATCTCATAACTCTCCGCATAAAACTCTTTAATATTCATACAATAACATAATGATGTTTATAAAATATTTTTATGTTATATTGTCATATGTAACATGAAGAGATAAAAGAACATAAACCATCTCTGCCTAATATAATAATTAGAAAATGAACAACCACCTAATCACTCTCCAAGTCAAGATCATAAAATTATCATGCTCCCAGAAGCTTCTGGAATTTTTTGTGCTTGTTTTGTTTTATTTTACCAAATTAAGCTCACTTCCAGTGATTCAGAGGTAATTCAGATGACCCAGAGCTAATTGCTAGCCTGAATTTGGGGATATTTACTTGTTTTCTTTTTTAATATTATCTATATAATAAAATCTAATATCTAGGGTTGTCTGATTATAAACCTAGATCCTCTCACTATTATGATGGGAACTTTTATTTATTTATTTATTTGTTTATTTATTTATTTAAAGTGAGAATGCAGGATTTATTGAGAGGACAGAAAAGCTCCCACAGTGGGAGGGGACCCTAGGGGGTAGCCCAGTGGGAATATATCCAGCTATAATATATCACTTTATCTTCTTGGCCCTTAGTATCCTCTCCTTTGAAGAACCAACAGAAGTTGGACAAAACAATTGTCTTATATGATTATAAATTTTAAAAAATTGTAAGCAGCCAGGCACTCCTTAAGCTAAGCTGCTTTTTATAGATGTTGTCCAATGCATTTTCCTAATCAAGACCTTTTTATTTCTATAATACCCAAGACAATTTTTAAAAATAATTAAGGTGTTTCTAAGGAAGGCTAGTTTGTTTTTCTTCCATTCTCTCTGGTTGACATTAACTTTTCCAGAAGTGCTTACAATTATCACATTAAATTGTCAGAATAGTTTTCTCTGAGATATGTCACCTCTAGAATCCAACTGACACTGAATAAAAAGAGACCAATCAAGCAGTGAAATTACTTGCTGAATAAATGGTGTCTCCTTGCAAAATGAAATCCTTGATCTTTATGTAGTGTTTCTCACTCAGCCACAGGAATGATCATAACTTTGACTTCTCAAACCGATCCTATTTTCCATTCTATCTGCTTTCATGAATAGATGGGAACATTTTTTTTTTTTAACCAAAGGACCACTCTATAAATATTTTGCTCCTGGTAAAATGTATTCTAGTTGTCTCCCAACTATTTGCCTGAAATAGTAAGGTCTTTTAAAAAATTTGCTCCCAACACATATATCCTATGCATTTCTAAAACATGTGAAGACTTTTTGTTTGCCATTAGCTCTTATATGAACAAAGAATAAGAATGTTAATTTTCAATTATATCTATTACAATAGATCCACATTAGACTTGGCTTCTTGTCATCTAATATGTGTTGAGTATTCATTTGAACTGTAACTAAATAAATGGTTAACTATTTTGCATGAAGATATGAAATCTATTAATCTCAAATTGTTTATTAATTATTTTTTTCTTGTCAAGTTCCAAAATAATTATATAAAAACATTTTACATCTTTGCTGTATTTGTGAATTTATCATTTTGAGCATCATATTCTTCTTGAAATTCACTTCTTCTTTAGTGAGATCTTTGACATAAAATGTCCTTAATTTTTTTCAGAATTTTAGAAGTTTTATTATACCTTTTGAAAGATTCAAATTTTCTCTTAATTTAGTTCATATTTGGCTTAATTTGCTTGGATACAATTAGAATATCTATTTTAAATATTTTAGGTTGAGTGTGATGGCTCACACCTGTAATCCCAGCTATTTGGTAGGCCAGGATGGGAAGATCACTTGAGCCCAGGAATTTGAGACCAGTCTGGGCAACATAGTGACCACCAGTCCCTGCAAAAATTAGCCAGGCGTGGTAGCATGTACCTGTAGTCTCAGCTTCTTAGGAGACTGTGTTGGAAGGATCACTTGAGCCCAGGAGTTTAAGGGTGCAGTGATCTGCAATTGTGCCACTGCATTTCAACCTGGGCAACAGAGATCCTGACTCAAATATCAAAAAATAAAAAATAAAGAAAAATAAAAATTTTAGCCTGATCATACCAAAATTAAAATCATTTCTGTGTCTCCTTGTCCATAATAGGCTGCTATCTTTTTTGTTTTTAATCAATTAGTTTTTCCTTTAGATGCCTTATAAAGTTTTTTTTTCTTTTAATTGACTGTCAGGTATTACATAATACAATTTGCAGAAACATTGTCTTCTTTTTCTGTGATGGTTTAGTTTTGCTTTTTTTTTTTTTTTTCTTGGCAGGAATATGAAATAAAAACAGATCTTCTCAGTCTCGAGAAAGGTTGGTTTTTATGCTTTTTAAGTATGAATGTTTTAGTTTTTCCTTACTCCTTGTTTGTATTACTTTTGAAAACACAACTGAAAACCTAGGGTATTTACTACTCTACCCACAATGGCATTCAGTTCCAACCTCATCTTTTTAGCAGGATATCTGCTGAAATCTTAGCTCTTTAGTCTCTCTTCTTCTGCTTTATACTAGACTGTTCTGACATGATGAAATTAGTAGCAGATAACTGTCTCGTGGGGAGACTGCATATAGTTAAATGGTGGTCACTTGAATGACTGTCCCCTTTCTTCACACGTGTTTTGCTTTTTTTAGCCACTTTGACTCATCCTGTCTGCAATTTGTGCTTCTTCCTCAGGTCAGTATGGCTGCAGCTCTCTGCCAAGACCTATGTGACCAATGTAGGAACTAGTAAATGACTTCAAGAAAAATACTGTAGTAAAGGTGATTTTCACCTGCTTATGATTCCTTCTCTCAGTGCTGCAGTTCCTCAAATGTTCTTACTGGTGGTTTTTTTATATACTGTATTATTTAAAATAAAAAATACAAATCTAATATTTTTCTGTCATTCATTTACTTTTAAGTTATACCGTGACTTTATTTTTATTTTAAACTTATTTAGTCCCTCTTGGTTCAATTTAGGCAATTTTAAAACTCTATTCCTTGTATTTGATAAATTATCTGTACTGTTTAGTCTCCTTGTATAATATTCAATCTTTATATACGAGTGTACTCTTCCCTGATTTTATCTAAGTTTTTCTTTTTTAAAAAATGTCACTGTTATATCCTTATATTTTTGTCTTATGAAGACTGTGAAAGTAATGGTTATTTCACATTTTATTTCTAGGTCACAAGCAATTACTTACTTACTTTGCTTTGTCAATTTGTGTCTGTCAGACAACAAAAGAGTACTGCTGGTGCAATCATTTTCCTGGTTTTATTAGGAAATGGTGGTCTCTAGAAAATTTCAGTACATTTTCTGTTAATTTACTTAATTCTATGAGAAGAACAGATAAAGGTGAATAACCATGGGTATCTGATTGTTAATTTTTTTTTTCCTAAGCTTTGTCTACAAATTTGTTTGAATTTTTACCCTACTGATAATGCATTAGTTTGCAAAGATATGGTCTTCACTATTGGAAGGTGAATTTGTATTTGAAATTGTCCAGTTTTTAGGTACACTTATTACAATGTTGATGGTTAAAGTGATATCTAGTCTATTTGCTTATGACTCAATGAGAATTGCTCTCTCCCTTCATTTCAGAGTCTCTCAATACCCTCTAGAGGTGTTTTTCTGATGAGGAAGCCACATTAGATAAAATAACATTTTATATTTACACACACACACACCATCATAACATCTATATAACTGTATACTTATCCTCTCATTAGATGTATTTATGTGTAAATATATAAAGTACATATTGCATGTGTTTACTCTTATATACATTAAACATTTGTGGTAAACATTTATACCCAGTGTACATTTATATTTACATGTAAATAATTTATTTGTATAATGCATTTATGTATAAATATTTATTACATGCATGTGTATATGGTATTTTTGTTTTTACCCTACATCAACCACAACTACTTCTAAAAATTGGTATTGTTGGTGGATGAAATGGGTTTACAGCTTTCTTATTCCATATTCTCTTTGCATTCTGCCTGCAACTCCTGCTCTCCTCCTCCAACATGAATAAGAGCTCTGATCCTTTGAAACTGTCCCCATTCCTTCTTCATCTCACTTCACTGTACACATGACAGACAAATCTGGTGTGAGTTTCTTCAACTCCCCTCTCACAATACCCGTATGTTCCAAGCAACACTGCCTATAGTCCTTATCTTCTGATGTTTTTAGGATTCTCTAGATACTTTGTTAGTTTCAGCACACAAAACATTTTGTTTTGCTTCCTCTTACTTTTGATGTAAAGGATTACAGAATAATTTCAAAATATAAGATGTATCCATCATGTTTTGTCCTATAAATACTTTAAAGTTTTAGTTAATGCTATGTCATACGCCATGACATATGTCAAGAATAAACTAGGAAGTAAGATATAATAATTATTGCTGTACAATCAGCAAAATTTGTATTTTCTATCTGTAAGTGTCTTAAAATTTGGCATTTTCTTTGAAAGAATGAATTAAACCAAAGATATCTTTTATCTTTTAATTAAACACAAGTACACAGGATTAAGCACCAATAATCACCCAAATGAAGCTTTGTCAAATTAAATTCAGGAAAACGAAGTCAGGTTTATGGTTTAATCTCTTCATTCTAACTCATTTGAGAAAAGAAGCAATTTTCCCTGTTTCATGCCTATATCTGTTGCTTACTCTTTCTTATTTGTACTCCTTTTTCATAATTAGGTCAAGAGTTTGCTCTCTTTTAAAAATGTTAGACTTGCCAGATTGACATTATAATAAAATAATTAATGAAAAATTAACCTAAAATGTTTGTAGAATAGAATGTAAACATATGAATCATTTTAATTAAGAAAACTTTCATTCAAGCACACATCCATTTAAGTATATTGCAATATTAAATAAGATTAAACACTTTGAAAATGGAAAATATGGGTTGGAAATAATTTTTATAAAATACAAAAATGCCAGCTTTGGTTTTGTATAGTTCTATGTTATTTTTAATTTAAAGGTGCTATAATGGCATTTGAAACCAGAAAATTCACATTATATCTTATTTAAACAAATTATGGAGTAACATAACTGTTAATCCATTTTACTTTCACTCTTTATTTCAATCGGTACTTTTGAATTTAAATATATGAATGAAGGTCTTGAAATTTTAGTGAGTTTTGCCAAAAGAGAAGTCGGTCTTCAATATATTGCAATGTTAGATGCCAACAAATCCATTTATTTACTCAGTTAGCGAACATCACAATTCTAATGTGAAATCAGGTTGTGTTTGAAACTTTAATTAAGCAGAAATGTGTTGTTTTAGCTGGAAGAAAGAAACAACTGGCTATTATATTTTGCAAGCTAGAAATGCAGTGCTTATTAGATAAAATATACGCACACACACAGAAACACACACACATACACACACTCTCTCTCTCTCTCTCTCTCTCTCTCTCACAGCCTTATATGCAAGCAATTCAGTTTAATCTATTGAGTATATAACATATGTAGAAATAGAAATTACTTGCTTTACAAAACTTGAGAAGTGTTGCTTATTATTTTTGATGGATAGGAATTAAATATTTATGGGAAAATTCTTAGCTTAATAGGTACTGTTCTGATTTCCAAGTTATCTTAACAAGAATACTCTATTTTAGATATTAAAAAACAAAAAGGAATTATTTGACACTGAATAGTATACATATGACTTAGGAGTTAACCTCGCAACCATTAATATCAGGTAAATTTAAAAGTTGTGCTATATTAAATAGCAAACTTAATGCTGAAAACTTCTCATAGAGTTCATTCACTGGTAGATTTTTGTATAATGCTCTGCCATATTTAGATATGCATCACACTGCTTTTGGTAAGTTTCTCTCACCTGACTAGTCTGCTTTAATTACAATTGATGACAGTAAGCATAGTCCATAACTAATTTCCCTTAAACAAATAAACACACAAACTATCTTGGGGTTCTTTATATGATTTATTCAATTTGCTAATGGAACAAATTGATGATTTCAGGGTTTTTTTTTCTCTTAGTTCCACCTAAATATTATTCTGCTATTTTATTATTGCCATATCTGTATGGTATGGCTCAACCTTAAGAAAGTACTTAAAATCACTTGCTAGTTTCTCTAGTTCTTTATAGTGTAAAGGATATTTAAAAAAGAAGTGTGGTGCCTTATAGTTAATTAGACTTTATTTTATTTTATTTTTTTGAGTTGGGGTCTCACTCTATCACCAAGACTGGAGTGCAGTGGCCGCTCCCGGCCACCGCAGCCTCGACCTGCTGGCTCTGGTGCTCCTGCCGCCTCAGCCTTCCAAGTAGCTGGAACTACAGGCACGTGCTACCACACCCAGCTAGTTTTTGATTTACTGTAAAGATGGGGTCTCGCCAAGCTGCCCAGGCGAGTCTCGAACCCGCGGGCTCAGGCAACCCACTCACTCAGCCTCCCAAAGCACGGGATTACAGGCTGAGTCACCAAGCCCGGCAATTAGACTTTATTTTAATGTGAATAGCATAGGCATTCTCTGAAAAAAAAGGGACCATGACAGTGTATATGTAATGAGGGCCTGGTGTGCTGGTCCTAGGCTAATAGTCCAAAAAACATAATATCAGAGAAGGGAAGGCTTGATGTCAGTTAATGAAAGGAGAGAGAAAGTGAAAAACGTTGGTCTAATTTGTACTTTGTTAGGGTCATCCTGGAAAAAAAAAATGTTTAGGTATGGAGAAATGATTGAAATTTCAGGTCTAGTTATCTTGTTTCTGAGGGTGGCAGGAAAAGTGCCAAATTCATCATTGACTTTGTAGAAGAGTTCTGAGTAGAAATTTGACATAGGACAGCTGAAGCAATGAGAGGGGTGAAGCATAAATATCCCCCAAACAACCTATTTTCCATATTGAAATGTATTTCTTCTAAGATGGGAAAGCTATAATGAAGTCAGAGATGACTGCAAAGTGGCTTACCTGACAGATGAAGCTGTAAGCCCATTCCCTCTCTGCAACTAAAAGCTTGAAATTACCCATCTGTCATCTCTCCAGTGGGCAGGGATTATAATGGAAGGCAGCATGCCATCTTAATTACATAACTATCCTAGTTCCAATTATGTATCATGTAGGGTATAAAATGCATTATCTCCCTATAATAAACTAAGCATATTGCAATGATGCTATTCATATCTATCTCTGACATTTCTATGTTTCCATTATTAATTTTTAAATTTAATGTGATTTCTTAGTGCATTTTACCTTGATGTTAGTTCTCTCTTTTTTGATATCAAATTGTCAAACATGCAGTGATTATTTGTTCACAGCTACTATGTGTCAGGATCTATATCAGTATACATCATATGAGTTTTTAATCAGGAAGAAGAAAAGTGATATGACTTACATTTAGACTTACATTTTCTTCATTGTTTTTCTTGTAAAGGGTTCTGTCACTTTGTATAATAGTTCTCAAGGTATGGAATCTCAAAGGACTCCACAGCGTGTATAGACTTATTCATGTGACTTTGAGCAAAAGATCCTTGTGATTTAATTCAACATTATTCTTTTATATAGCTGGATGGATGCTAGAAGTTCAAACTTGTTTTTTTCCCCCTTTCATTTGACTCACTCAATGATAACCTTGAGCTGTTACCCTCACAATTGAGTATGTGACAGGACTATTGAGCTTGGTAGGATTAAGATAACACATAAAGAAGGAAGCTTTTAAATTTTCTACATAAAAGAACATCTAGACAAAGATGTTCAGTATAGATAAAATGCCTTTAAAAGACAAACTTTGAAGCAGTATATACATGCCTTTTATTTTGATGAAAAACTAAAACCCTGAAACATTGCTATATTTATGTGGTCTTTTCTAATATGGAAAAAAAAATTCTCTCAAACATGTATGTTAGTTACTTCTGCATAACAAACTCCACTAAAACTCACTGGCATGCAAGTATATATTTAGTTCTTATTTATTTTGATCAGATAATCTAGGTGGAGCTAGCCTGTTTCAGCTTTTCTCTGCAAACCTGAGAACAAGGTTTAGTCCAAGTAAGTTATATTAATGACAATGTTAGGAGCACAAGGCATAAGTGGGGGGACTCACAAGGCCTCTTGAAGCCTAACCTACAAACTGGCCAACACTTAAATCAGCCTGATTCTATTGGTCAAGCAAGTCACATGATAAAATCCAAGGCCAAGAGCTGGGGAAATATACTCTATTCCTTAATGGGAGAAACTAAAAAGCTACCCAGCAAAGAATAAGCAATCATAAAGAAGTAAAGAAGTAGGTTAATAATGTGATCAATCACAGTCAGAATTGTGTAAGGCCACATGAGAGCTAGAAAACATGATAGAATTTAGTATGTACAAAGAGTTTGCCATCTACTCCAGTGGATAACAAATTGCTAATGGAAAAAACAAACTAATCATTGTCGTGTAAATGTGACTTTTGTTTTGGTTACCCAACCTCCTTTTGGGATGTTTCTCTAATTATGTGCAACCTGATACTCAGTGGGAGACAGACTCTGCCTGCCAATAGAGAAGCTGAAAATATTAGATTTTCTTTCCCACCTTCTTAGAACCTGAGACTTTGTTCTCAGATCTGAGCTCAAGATATGTTAGGATGTGGAGGTGGGAAGGGATAACAGAAACTTTAAATTTAAAGCTGTACTTGAACAGTTTGTGGAAGGGATAATGTTTTCAAGGGCAGCTGTGGCAATGTCATCCACCAAAGGGTCTAACTGTGGTAGTGTCATCCACTAAAGGGTAGAGACTGTGTCAGTGAATGTTATACAGTGAGAGGGATCTTTCCTGGATGGAGTTTGAGTGCAATTTTTTTAATCTTAAATCTCTTTGTTTTATTCCTTTATCTCATTCTGGTATACCAGTCTCTCTAACTACATTCTTTTAACAAATTCTCCTTTTCTGGTCAAATAAGACAGAGCGCAGTCTGCAGCTTAACATTACAAACCTCATGCTTTCACAGTGTTTATTAAGAGACACATTCAGCCGGGCCCGGTGGCTCAGCCTGTAATCTCGCGCCTTGGGAGGCTGAGGTGAGTGGATTGCCTGAGCCCGCGGGGTCGAGACCCGCCTGGGCAACTTGGCGAGACCTCATCTCTACAATAAATAAAAAATCAGCCGGGCGTGGTAGCGCGCGCCTGTAGTTCCAGCTACTTGGAAGGCTGAGGCGGAAGGATCGCTGGAGCCAAGCACATCAAGGCTGTGGTGGCCGGGAGTGGCCACTGCACTCCAGTCTGGGCGACAGAGTGAGACTCCAACTCAAAAAAAAAAAAAAAGAAATTATGCCTAGGCTTACAAATATAGAATATCCAGGTGATATCACTCCATCCTCATTATCTTCCTGCTTCTTGTTAAGACAGTTTTAAAATCCTCCATCTATGTGACAGGGATAGTCATCTTAAAACACAATAAAGGTACAAACTTTTTTTCCTTAATAAAGGTTACATAGAGATAAAGGAGGTAGCTGCCTAAGAGTTTCTTGAAAATTCACAAAGTACCCAGAAAAATCATATCACAGCCTCACATTTTCCACCTTCATAGCCTAAAAGACTCTTCTGGATCACATCAAGCTCCTCTTCACCTGTCGCCCTGCTGTCAGTCTGGGCTCTTCCAGTCAATTGATCACATTCTAAAACTCAAGACTGGCATTTTTAATGAACTTCCCATGGACTATGAGGGTAAAATTCCAAGTGTTTAACATGGTCTCTGAGGCCCAAAACCTTCTGGGTACTCCCACCCCTCCATTCCCTCAGGACACCCCGCCCCCTTGGCTCTCCCCATCCAGCCACACCTCCTATCCCCTTTGTTACCTCCACTCACCTGCTGCACTTTGACTGGCTGACTCTGCCCAGTCTTTCTGATCTCAGCTCAAGTGTCACCTTCCTGACAAAGCCTCCCCCACCTTCCAGACAAGGCTACTAAGATCGTCTTGAACACTTTCTTTCTTAGAAATGTACAGTCCTCTAAAAAATGTATGTTCAATGTCTGCCTTAATGACCAGAAGTGCCCTCCATAAGGACAGAGACTATGCCTGACTTGCTTCATTCATACTACCTAACATAATGAAAGGCTGAACGCAAGACAAGTGAGTAAAACTTTGTGTATGGCATATCCACACCCATCTCCTTACTTCCCCTCTCTGAGTAGAAAGCAGAATGCTCTGTGTTTGCCTGTAGACAAGAGAGAACAAAGGATTCTTCCCTAAATCAATTGAGCCAAACTCCAAACGCCAGGTTTCCCAGTGTGGGTGCTGCCACTGGCACGGTGAAAAGGGATGGAGGCTAAATTAATTTTGCAGCCATGTGGTCCAAATGTTACACAGTGTATGTGCACAGTGGTGTGCAAAGCCAGAAAGAGCCTAGAGCCTTGATGGCGCTCTTGAACAGCCATGGATGATCCACCTCTGAATTCCTTGATATGCTGAGAATTAAACAAACCCCTGTAGGTTAAGCACCTGTAGAGAGCTCTTCTGTTACGAAGCCCAGCGTGGATCTAAATGATATATTGTAGATGTAAGAGGCAGCAGAAAACATGCTAAATCCTCATCATACAAAAATTTGCTTGCTCAAGAAGTAGAAATATTAACACTGTTTAGAATTATAGAAGCAATTATCAAAAGAAACAAAAGCAGAGAAGTTTAAATGTGGGCAGGAGAGGAATTAATGGTCATCAGAATTTAAAGTTAATTTCATTTTTCAATTGACAAGTAAAAATTATATATACTTATTGTATACAAGAGGATGTTTTAAAATACACATACTCTGTGTAATGACCAGATAGAGCCAATTAGCACATGCATCACCTCCCATACTTATAATTTTTTGTGGTGAGAGATAACTTAAAATCAACTCATAGCAATTTTTGAGACTACAGTGTTATAATCTATAGTAACCTTGTTGTAGAGTAGATCTCTTGAACTTGTTTTTCCTACTGTTTAATTTTACTATAGTTGTGCTTTAATAACATAGAATAACATTCAACAGTGTATACAGGCTTGTATTCTAAATATTTATTTTAACCAATCAATATATTTCAACTATGAGAGGTTGAGAAGCTAACCAAGATTCTCACTTTAAGAACCTTCAACCCCTACACAATGACAGAATCAGAAGTCTCTCAGAAAGTAGTTCTTAAAAGCGACTGAAATGCAATATGCTTCAGTGCTATAATAAAATAATCCCCAATTGTTATGAAATCAGTGAGCGGGATCAATTAATGGCCTAGAGATATTTTAGGGAACAGTTGATGGAAGAGATAAAATTTGCGTTGCATCTTGAGGATGAAGGGATAGTTTGCCAGTAAGAGAAGAGGTAGGCAGGAGACGCTGCAGAAAACTTGGGCCAGTCTGACAAAAGCACACAAATGCAAAATGCAACAGGGCACTCCAGAAAAGATGCTGGAATATGTGATAGGAACTCTGAAGGAGGTGGTTCCAGGTCTAAACTGGGGTAGGAAATAGATTAGGACCATCTGAGAAAAAAAGAATCAACCCATCTCTAAGCCACAGATGCTTTCATTCTCTTGCTCTCTCCTCGGTTGTTGTACATACTCTGATACTGGTTTGAGATGTGAAATTACTTTCAGCATCTATTAAACATGTAACCATGTGCCTCCTCCTTCTGTCTAGAACTTTTCCCAAAACACAATGAAGGATAATGAACCTCACTTTCTATTTTGGGGTCAAATGTTCTAGACACCAGAGGCATCTCATTTAGGCTCATAACCACAAATATCAAACATTGGAAGTGGAAGCCAGTTTTTGTTTCTAATTTATACCTCAGGAGGAGAGAGGCTTCTTTAAATTCTGAGTAGCATCTGTATTTGTAAATACAAAAGCTTGCTTGACAAGTAAATTCGTCATTAAGCAGAAAGTTCGGATTTGAGAGGCAAGGAAATACCACACCATATTTGTGGCAGGAATGGTTTGCTGAATACCCAATTACTCTGTATGCTTCTGCAGATTATTAATAAGGGGGCTAAGGGGGCTAAAGTTTTCTAGAGAGACTAGGTTTCCTAGACTCCTTTGCTTTGCTTCCAAATGAGGTTCTACTTCTGGTCAATTGGATGTGAGCAGAAGAACTGTGTATCACTTCCAAGCTAAATGGTTTAGATGTGTCTCCACCTCTCTTTCTGCCCCTCCACCAGCTGAAGCAGACCATTTTGAGGCCCTAGACAATGGGAGAAATTAAGACAGGGAGATAAGTCACCTGCCAAACATAATCACAGATGTTAGATCATTGGGGTGTGTCAGAAATAACACATTGAACATGTAAAGCCACTGAAATGCTGTGATTCGTTTGTTATAGCAGCAAGAATCACTTACGTAATGCAACATACTACAGTTTTCAGTTTGTACAACTATGACCCTTTAACCCACAGTGAATCACACAGCTCTTTCTTAATAAACATTGCCTTTTCATTGGCAAGGTGGAGATTAAAATACCTAAAGACAAACAGGAGTGACAGGTTTTAAAGTCAGTATAGGAAATGTCTACAAGGATCCAGATATAAAACTAGCATTATTAGAAATCAGATCTCAATCCAGTAGTAATTTTTATTGTTTATAGGCAATATCAGCCATTAAACAGTAGGAAATTTTTTATAGCTTGTTCAAATTTCCATTCACATGTATTCGAAGTTGTACATTTCAGGAATTGTTTAAATAATATAAAAAATTCACTAATCAATCCTAGAGACTCTGTTATTATCTTAATGGGATGCAGCTGAGGCTTATGAGAGGCTGAGAGATACCCATGTTGTGAAGCTAAAACTGTTATCAGCACAAATTATCTGGTAAGACAAGTCACTTTGTCTCTCTGAAATTCAATTTCCCTCCCTGTCACATGGGATCTACTTACTAACACCCACCAAGATCTCCATGAGGTAATTCAATTGTATGTCTCATATACATATAAGTTAAATTAGATAAATGTCATATGTGGAGTTTATTTGCTTTGGGCTCCTAATTTAGACTGGCTTTCATTCACTCATTCTGTCTGTCTGCAAGGATTATTTCAGATGCAATGAAACAGAAAAGCCAATTCAAATTAGAAAGAGAAAGTGAATAATAGTCGTAAATGTTATGTCTAGGAATAAAGACATTTTAAGCTGAGATCAAGGTTCAGAAAGTGCTATTAAGACATGTGAACTCAACTGTCATCTCTGACTTTGATGGTGTTGGATTCTTAATCTCCTTTTCATGTCAAAGCAAGCATCTTTCAACTGCATGTTTGATTCCCTTCAAGTCCAACAAGCACTAGTCAAAACTCTTTCCAGGAAGTACCCAAAGAATAACTGTGTGAATTTTATCATATCTGATGGGTTTTGAACCCATCTTTAAACCAATCACTATAATCAGGGACATACAATATGCTAGTTAGACCAGCCATGAACATATGCTCCACTCTGAGTGCCTAACCTATAGTCAGTTTTACCTGATGTAAACCAGGAGTGGACTGGATCTTCAAGGAATCATGAGAGCACTTTTGTGACAAGAAATCAAGAAATACGAAGTGGGGGTGGGCGGGTGGGGGAGCAATAAAACAAACAAACAAATCCATACTACATTGGCAAATGGAACAAAATGTAAAAATATAACTTATTTGATGACAACCATATCTACAACTCGGTAAACCTGTTGTCATTGAAAAAGAAACATCAAGAGTATGGTACATCAGCTATCTAGGCAATTCCCTCAGAGAAATAACTTTTACAGTTGGAGTTTGACAGTGTATTTTCAAATCATAAGATGGAGAGTTTGAGCTCAGTACCCAAAGCAAACCAATGCCTACTGAAAGTCCAGTATGGTTCCTTGAAATACTTATGTAGTTCTTCCTACAGCATCACTTTACAATAAAGACCTCTGTAAGAAAGTGATGCTGTAGGAAGAAAACATAAGTTACCAACCAAGAATGTGGCTCTGCCATCTGCCCCCGCTTCCTCCACCTAATTGGAATGTCTTTCTGCCCAGACAGCCTGCTGAGTCTGCATGGTTACAGTTGTCTTTGGTTGTGCCTGCTTTCTAAGAATCCCCACAGTTCCCACCATTCCTCATTGCCCTGCACCAGCCCACCTCCCTCATTTAGATCTCTCTCTGGCCCCCTTTTCATACTTCACAGAGTCTGCTTTAAACGTTACCAACACTGAGAGTAGGACTGGGATATGGAGGTAGAATCCTGATGGTGCATCATTTAAACATTGGAACCATGATGAGTTAATAGTCCTGACCTTGTTTGCTTTATAATAGTAACATACAAGTAATCCTAATTAGCTTGTGGGGGTCAACATCAGGTATGGGATATTGTGTATCCTTTCCTTAATGCAGTTCATTATTTTCAAGAACATGAAGCAACCACGGGAGGGTAAAATACATGTTGCCTGGTGCTTGTGACATGTTCCTATAGGAAATGTTTTAATGAATATTAAAAATACTTTATAATGATGATATCAACTGTGTGCATGTGCATGGATGTTACTCTAGTGTCCAAACAGCACAATTTCAAGTACCATCAACATTTGTGCTTACGCTATTAAATTGCTTGCTAAATCATTTTCCTCATCAACTAAACAGAACACAGCCTAAGTGCAAGACTTTATGCAAATTAATTTCTCAATGCAATCAAAAGGCTCCCTATGTTTGTACCTAGACAAGGCTGGGAAAGACAAAAAAAGCAACAACTAAGGCCAAAGACAGACAGAACTGTGGCCTTGACAAGTCACAACTTAGTTGAAAAAAAAAAAAAGATATATGTTGACACAAAAAGAAATTGACAAACAATAAAAGAAAATCCAAGTTAAACAGTTTAACTAAGTTTTAAATATTATCAAAGTTCAGGGAAAGAAGAAATCAGTATTAGCTGGAGATTATCATTAGTGGACAATTAGCATACATAAATAAATTAAATGTCATTGCAATCACTGAGAATTATGGGGGGGTTATTATTTACTAGACATTGCTGAATTACTTTGTTCTTATTTGTTCATCTCTTGCTCACAGAATCCTACAAAATAGACACAGTTTTACAAAAAAGGAAACTGAGGCATAAAAAGCGTAAGTGGCTTGCCCAAAGCGTAAGCCTAGAAAGTGATGGAGCCATGATCGAAATCACTGGGCTCTAGACAGAGCCCTCTATTTTAACTACTACACTCTGCTGACTCCTTTTAACTATAAGACATCATGTTCACTTGTCTTGTTTGTCCCGACAGACCCCCAAATCACTGATTTATCCTTCTTTCACTATCACCTTACAGCAGACAGCTCTGAATTTTACCCAGATCTGAGACAGAGTGATTGTTTTCAATAAAAAATACAAAGTGGAAAATCCCTATATAGATTTATATTTTAACTACATGGGTATATATGAGAGGGAAACAGGACATTGTCACAGGTGCTTGATAACCCAAGTGGAGTGAAATTCGAAGATGCAAGGCTACTGGCTTTAAAGAGACCATGAGTCAAGCAATACCTCTCCCCACACCCCCATCCCCCAACACAAGAGCCAACTCTAGAATCTGAAAAAGGCAAAACAAGCAAACACACATAACAGGGAACATCTCCCAAAGACTCCAAAAGAAACCAGTCTTGCTAACACATTGACCCTATGAGACTCATTTCAGACTTCTGACCTCCAGAATTGTCAATAATAAATGTATGTTGTTTTAAAGCATTAAGTGCATAGTTATTTGTTGCAGGGAGCAATAGGAAATGAATATATTATGTTGTCTTCATCTTTCTTCTTATTGGTGTAATGGCTGGCCAACTCTGTCCCATTAGTACACAATGTAGGAGAACTTGCATGTATACTTATGCATCCACATGACTGACTCTCAATATTAAAGCAGACTCCTTGGAGTGGGAAATGCTTTGTCTTCTCTTGACTACAACTTCTCTAAAAACCCAGCAACATCTTACCCACTTCACCATGTTCTGCCTACCAGTGATTGACTACACGAGTAAGTAGCTCAGGATGAACTAGAAATGACGGAGCTGTTGGTGAGGGTTGCATCAGAATGAACAATACCTCCTTGTTTGACTAGCTAGCATGTAAAATTGGTCTTAGCTTTGTAGGCAAAGAGTGACTTAATTCTTGGTGGCTTCCTTATAGAAAGAGAAAGTTTCTGGATTTCTTACATGGCAGATCCCAAGTAGATAAGGTCTTAGGGAGGGGAGTGTCTTTATGCTGATGTTGACCCCACTGGTGCTCTACGTGGAAAAAAAAAGTACAAAGAATTACTAATGAGACCTGTGAAGACTGAGTTAAGTCAACAAGCAGGTTACAAATGAGTAATATAAATTCTGAACCCCACTGAGTTTGAAATGTCAACTTCTTTCTGGGAACGGCCAGTAAATGACTTCACAAGCTTCACAGATAATTATCCCTGATGAAAATTTGCCAAGTTAAGGTGTTATCTGCCTGAATGAAAATGTATGGTGCATTCATCAACTGGCCTTTTATTTCCTCCTCTCTCACTCAGAGTTTGCTTTCTGTGGGCAGCTGTAACCCAAGACCCACACTTCTTCTATTCAAGTTATCATGTCCTCCCCCTGATCTTGGGGAAACCAGCCAAAGAATTCAAATCTTTGCCCAACTAGGGCCTTGAGTATCTTGGGCTGTGGGCCCAGAATCTACCAAAACCCAAATACAAAAACGCTTTGGGCAAGGCTAGCTACATCCCCCAAAGGTATTAATTCCCAGACTTCCAGAAGAAGCATCAAGGAATGAAAATTGTTCTGCAGAGGAATCATTATGCTAATGCAATAAGCTAAGGAGACCAAGAACCTAGGAGCTGCCTGAGCTGACCACACAGGGTCAGAAGTCACCAGGACAAAGAGCAGCTGAACTCAGAGCTGGGCCTGCTCCCAACCCCTGGAGTTCAGTGAAGGGCTGGGTCTAGAGTTTGCCTGACTCTAGAGTTTGTGGATGTGCTGACCAAGAAGGGGAAGGAGAAAACTTTTTGGATTGATGAAAATGTTCTATACCTTGACTGTGATGGTGTTTGCATGGTGTATATGGTTGTCAAAATGCATCAACTGTGCATTGAAAATGGATGTGTTTTACTGCATATAAATTACATAGCTCCCTTTTAAAGTCATACATTTAAGCCGGGCTCGGTGGATCAGCCTGTAATCCCGCGCCTTGGGAGGCTGAGGTGAGTGGATTGCCTGAGTCCGCGGGTTCGAGACCCGCCTGGGCAACTTGGCGAGACCTCATCTCTACAGTAAATCAAAAAATTAGCCAGGCATGGTAGCGCGTGCCT
>CAUYQG010283204.1:0-21111 GCA_963574415.1 Tarsius wallacei | reverse complement strand
GTCTGGAGGCAGTATAAACTGTTAGGGATTGAATGTCTGGGTAGGAATTTAAATCTCCATCACTGATAAAACTTAGCTGGGTAGGTAATTCTTGGTTGAAAATGTTTACCTTTGAGAACTTTGAAGATTGGGCTCCAAGCTCTCCTAGCCTGAAGTATTTCCGTGGATAAGTCTACTGCTATTCTAATTACTCTTCCCTGGTAGGTAGTCTGACCTCTCTTTCTTGTTGCCTTTAGGATTTTTTCTTTTATACCTACCTTGTGTAGGCGAATTACTATGTGTCTAGTCTTCCCATTTGTTGTCTTGCAGGGGTTCTCTGAATCTCTTGTGTTTGAATGGTTGCATCACTGATGAGAGGAGGCAAGTTTTCTTGGATAATTTCATGTTTGTTCCAGGGTGGTCTCTGTCTCTCTATCTGCCTCAGGGATTCCATTTTATCTTAGGTTCAGTCTCTTGAAATAATCGCTCATCTCTTGGAGGTTTTGTTCTGTCTTTCTAAGCTTGTTTTCTATGTTTTTAACAGTTTGAGTTAGTTCCATATTTTGGTCCTCAAGCTCTGAGAGTCTTTCTTCTGCTTGGTTAATTCTGCTTTCCATTCTTATCAGTTTGTTATTTATTTCATTATCTGTATTTTTTTATTGCTGTTATCTCAATTGTCAACTCCTTCATTCTTTCTTCTTGTCTCTCCTCATTTCTATTTATTCTCTCTTGATCTCTAGCTTTGTGGGGAGCTCTTCCTTGTTTGAGTTCCAAAGTCTGTATTCTCAATGGCTGACTTCTCATGGGTCTGTGTAAGATTCATATTCTTCCTTTGGTTTTCCTTTATTTGTGTTTGTTTTCCTCCCCATTTTTTTTACCTCTAATTCTGTTGTTCAGTGATGGAGGGATAGCTTTTACTTCCATTTGCTCAATCTCCTATTCTTCCTTATGTAGATCCTCTGGTCTTGTTAAATTATGAAGTTGGACTGGGAGTGCAGACCCATGCTTTTTGCAGTTTTGAGATTTAATTAAGGGGAAGCTATGTTTCAGAAGACATCTGCAGATCCCAGTGTCTGCTGACACATGTATGGGCCCCCTGGAACCCACTTCCACTGCCTTACAATCTGCCCACACAGTGGAGGTGTCTGTTTGCCCCCTGAAAGCAAAATGAGATAAGAAAAGGGAAAAGAAGAAAAAAGGAAGGAATAAGATGAAAGGAAGGTGGAGAGAGAGAAGAAGAAGAGGAAAAACAGACAAGCATTCCAACTAATGAATAAACAGAGAAACAAACAAAGATGAAAAAACAAAAAAGATAAAAACATACAGACAATCATACAAAGAAACAAACAAAAGCCCTACTGTTGGTGTACTCTCCCTCAAAAATACCCATACACAAACAGAAAATCTAACAACAACAAAAATTAAAATAACAGAAACAAAGCAAGTACAAAAACTTAAAACAAAAACAGAAAGAAAGAAAGAACAGCAAAAACTAAAACAAAAAACCAACAAGAAGGAAAAAAACTTGCTCTGTGGCTGTTTCTGTAACTCCAGGTCCTTTCAGCTGACAGCTCTGCCTTAGAGAGTGGCTCTGATCTCCAGTCCCTCCCCTCAGTTCTCAGCCCAGGTTGATAGGGTTGTTCTCAGCATGTGTCAGATGCCCCAGGGACTACTGTGGGAGGAGGCTGAATCAGATCTAGACTCACCCTACTCACTGCTGCTGCTGTCAGGTCTCTCACTCAGATCTGACCGTGTCTGTGCCTGTTCCAGCATGGGGGAGGGGCATCTGTCTCTCCTAGTCTGATGGGAAGATAGCCTCTAGATCCCAAGATGGAGGCTGAGTAGAGCTGGGTAGGGCAATGTAGTCTCTGCCTGGTCCCGGGACTGCGAAGATGGTGCCCATCAGTGTCTCATCACCAGCACTGGAGCTTTATTATAGATTTCCATGACCTGCCTTCTCTACAGTTCCTCCTGGTCTGCTGTTGCAGTTGATGGCATGGGCCAGGTGCCAAGTGGTGAGGGGTGGCTGTTCTCTGCTGCCTTCTTTCAAGAGAGCCCCCAAAATGGCAGACTATCCTGTGCACCTGGGTCTCCAATTTCAGGGCAGTGGTGGGTTGCTGTCACCTCTGCAGGAGAGCCCTGGGTGCATGAACCTGAGTCTCCCCTCAGACAGACTTTCATTCACCCACCAGCACACACTCACACAGAAAGTCTTTATGGATACTCACTTTTGCAGAGATTCTCACAGTCTGACCTGTTCCATCGCCATCTTTCCCAGAAGCCCAAGATTTTTTTTTTTAAGCACTAGATCTAACCTGTCATTCTCAATTCACATAAAGTCAGCTCCATAGCGAGAAACACTTTGCTGAAACCCTGTGGCTCGTATGTTTTTATTCTCTCCCAAATCAAGTAGTAAACATCACAATGGTCCTGTGGGACTAAGGATGAGCCATATGGTAAGACCTATGAGCTGGCTGATGCTTAAAGCCCAACACATGAATAAATAGATTTTCAACTTTATTACAGAACAATCTTTATAACCATAGGCATTTCAAAGCAGTGCTGATTTCTGAGTTTCTCCTGTAGAAAGGGAATAAAAAGACACCTAAGGTTCTTCACAAAAGAATGTGCTGCACCCCGTCTCTTTAGATGATACCTCATTCCAGTTTCAGGGCGGCATATGACTCAATAAGACCTTGAACTTCAGTTGAAAGTTCATGGCTTCTATTGTCCCCATGACACTCCAGCCACCAGGAATCTGATGGTTTTGTTACTTCATCTCTAAAGGTACACCCAGCTCTATCCTGTTCACACAGGAAAAGGCTAACAGATGGAGAAAAGCACTTTGAGAGCTTCAGCATGGAAAGTAAATCTAAAATGTCTCTTTCTTTCCTAGGTCCAATGTAGGGCCCCGTCAGCTCACTGTGTGGAATACTTCCAATCTGAGTCATGACATCCAACAAAAATACATCTTTAGTGATGAAGAAGGACAAAATCAGCTGGGCATCCAGACCCACCAGGATATCCCTCTCCCTCCAAGGAGAAGAGAGCTCCCTGCTTCACTGACCACCAATGGGAAAGCAGACTCCCTAAATGTATCTCGGAACTCAGTAATGCAGGAACTCTCAGAGCTGGAGAAGCAGATTCAAGTGATCCGTCAGGAGCTGCAGCTGGCTGTGAGCAGAAAAACGGAGCTGGAAGAGTATCAAAGGACAAATCGAACTTGTGAGCCATAGATGGTCACACTGCACCCCTTTCTCAGTTCCTGGCATTCCTCTGAGCCCTTGAGAAACTTTGTAATGCTCTTTTGTAACTACTGACAAAAGTGTGGAGAAGCTGAGGTCTAGGTCTTCTGATGGGTCAAGTCTGCTTCCCTGACCTAAAATGCAGCAGCAGCTCTTCCCAAGCACACTCCCTAGGTCTCCAGGGCAGGAGTCTTTTTCATAGCAAGAATCTTAAACTCATTAGGAGTAAGCTTCATGTAAGGGATCTGTGAATATCCAGACAACCCTGGCTCCTGTAAACCTTTTCACCAGGTGCCACAGTAATACTTCTGGTTTTTAGCCCTTTCTCTGCACTATCAACAAGAGATAAAATTGTTACTCAGATGTATGTCTTACTGGGTTGTTGGTTTTAATCTTAACATAGAACGGGATTTTCCAGGGTTGTAGCTTCTGATACAACTCTCCAATCTAGATTTGTTTCCACATTCTGAAGGGGGAGCAGGGTAAGAGCAGGGAACCCCCTCTAACTGGGGGGGATACTTAAAGATTAACTGAATGCATTAGCATCACTACAGGTCAAGGATTGATTAGATCAGTCAAGAGCCATGTTTTTGAGAAGGTTCTGGATCTGTCTCCATTCTAACATTTAGTAAGAACATGCTTACATGCCACTATGAAAAGGGACAGGGATGTGGTGAGTGGGAACGATAGACAGGCAGAAGAGGCATTGAAAATGCACAATTTGCTTTTAGAATGAAATCTCTGGACCAGAAAGGCAATTTGGCTAAAAAAATGAATTAAGCTACTTCTAATCTAACTACATATATATCCACTATAATGTGTGCCTTTTATAAAGGAAAAGAGAGACAAAGCAAAGCAAGGTTGTGGCCTTAGGATGGAACTGGAACATCCCTGGTTATTGCCTTTAACAGGATATATGGCTGGCACTGTGGGTTACATGAAATGTTCTGCATACCACATACTAGGCCATTTTCAGAACAGCAGTCACCTATCCCTCAGCATGGGAATCCCCAAACCTCCAGCTTGTGAACACCACAAGCTTCAGCATTCAAGAATCTGCCCTGTGCTTTGCATATCTGTGTAGAAAATCACCAAGTCAATCTCCCATCCTCACACTCACGCATCTCTGAGGAGGTATGAACAGGTTTTGGTCCCTCTGATTACCCTCCAGGCCCCATCTAATGTCCCCTAATGGCTGACAGGAGTAACCCAACCTCTTCTCTGCCTGGGTATTCCTTTTCCAGTGTACAACTGCTTAGCCATGCAGAAAGGGGATAAAAAAAAAAAGCCCCCATAGGATCTCTAGAACTTTACTTCCCAAATACTGGTGTAGATAAGAATCACCTAGGGAACTCATCAGAATGCTAACAGCCAGGGCTCTTATCCAGAGATTATGGGGTGAGGGTGGGGGTCTGGAGGTAGGCTCAGAAACCTGTTGTTAACCAACATCCCCAGGTGACTGACACAGGTGGTCCAAAAATTACTCTTCTAAAAACACTGTTCTGGAAGTTTGGTTGCTCCCAGGCATGGGGATAAGCATGAAGAGAAAAACTTTTTTGAGAGTTCTGGTTATCCTTTTCGGTTTTTTTTCTTTTTAACTTCAGCATATGTCTGCTGATTCTTTTTCAACACCCTCACCCCCACTCCCGGGCTTCATTTAAATCAAGACTTCCTTGCTTGTCAATTACTAGCTTTATCTCTTCAATACTTACTACTCCATCCCAATCAGTTTGAAGGCCTACCATGAGTTCATAAGCTGCACCAAGCTCTGTGCTTTTTAACAGTTGAAGATAACTGGAAAGGTGTCTCTCCGTCACAAAATTTCTCCCCCCAACTTTTGGGTAAAATTTCTGCATTTCCATCAAGAACTACCCAGTCCCCTAGGGAAAGATAAAATCTTAAGGTGTGATTAGATAACATCTTCGCAATTATTTAGTTGGCTGAGAAAACCCTGGAGGGAAGGTAGGCTCAAAGACATAGGTAAGGTATGTGGGAGGGCTCTAAAGCTAGGCTACATCAACCTCACAGATAAAACAAGTGAGCTCTGAAAACAGGAAAGGACAATTCTGCTTTGAAATATCGTATCCCCTCACATTCTCAATCCAGGTTCAGTAGGTCTGCAGATGACTTTGGAAGATTATGCCCCTTAGCCATCCCCACCCACCTGCAATGGCTAAGGATGCCATAGACTCTGCCATCATGCTCTGCACACCCCTCTGCGCAGTACAGAAGGCTGATGTACAGGTGTACCTCAATTCACATTACAGCCATGCTCCTAATGTTGTATGTGGACATTTTTATAGCTCTACTCATATTCTGACTGTATTTGAAAAGCTGGCTATTTAAGGGAACCCAGAGGTGAATCCTTTTGTAAAGAACCCTTTTGTAATGCAATTAATTATCCCTTAATGTATCTGTTTTGTAAGTTTGAATCTTTGTATATCCGGTTTACCTTAAGCTTCTCTACTGAGGCATTCTGAGCAGTGGTGATCATATACCAGACCACTCTGCCTATCCACAAAGTAGGTGACCAGTGCACGCTCCTCAAATATCTTCTGAGGAACTACCTGGCCAAAACAGTGGCCAGGACACAGCAAGGAGCAGTGGGGCTGAAGGCAGGCTTCCTGCCATCAACATTGCTTGAAATGCCTCCATGATCTGAATAAAGAAAAAGCATAATTGCTTGTGGTGAAATGAAGTATTCATGTTAAGTAGCAATGGTTATTTTTATTGGTAGTAACTGAACAGTATTTTGCAATTTGTGAAACAGTGTGTTGTGTTTTGTAAAAAGATGTCATGAAATGGTGGGTCCTTGGAAACCTCCCTTCTGTTAAGCTCCACCTCTGTTCTTTCAACTCCCCTCAGGCTCAAAAAACATGAAGATCAGAAGCCTTCAGGTGGAGGGTGGTATTTTGGTAAAGAAGAAATAAGAGATGCTACCTTGCTTCTGCTTCTGGGCTCCTATTTCATTCTCTTCCAAGCTCTGGTGCTGGGAAGCCTGGAATATGACAAACTGTGTCACACATCAGAACCCCGTTTCCCATGGGGAGTTCCTGGCACAGAAAGCATATGGTAAAGCATAACTGAGCAAGTTGGAACAGACATACCTACTTGGTTCATGTAAATAAGAATTAGGGCCCCAGAGTGTGTATGCCTCAAACTAGAGGAGAAAGGAGATTCCCCCAAGAATTCAAAAACAAGTTGGAAGAATAACCGGAAACAGCCAAGTGAGGCAACCATGGGGACGCAAGCAGTTGAGGTCTTAGTGTGCCTGGAGGTGACTCTCAGTTATTCATGAATCTTGCTGTTGCACAAACCCTATACAGAAGCTGATGCTTCCCTTCCCACCCGAGAAGTGGTAAGTAGAGCAAGTTGAAGCAGAACAGACTGAGTAATCTGGGTAATAGACTTCTCAGTGTTGGTTCTGGGTCTATTACAGCCTTGGAGCAAGTTGTATATTTCCTTGGTGTGGGTAAAGAATAAAGGAGAAATGACTTTAGAGCCTCTTTTCCTCCCAACTCATATTTTGATAGGCAAACCAGAAATCCAAGCAGTCTTCAGAAGTTGCTTTCTGGTCATTAATACCACTTCACTATCTGCACAGTTTAGTTATTCCTTTCTTTACCCAACTAAACCATCCAGCTAATCCAGGATTCTCTCCTTTTTTAGTTTAGTTACTAATCATTTTATGAAAATAATGTACTTATAAGTATTTTCTTAAGGTTTGTGAAGAGTATTTGCATTGTGTCTTCATTTTAACGTGTTTGCAATCACTCCGCTCCAGGAAGAACGGAATTGCTGTCTTGTGAGCATGAAGTGAACGGGCTGTTTTGCTCCAGCCACTTTTCTTGTACAACCACGTGGATGGACGAGATGTCCTCAGGTCTTTTCCATCTTCAGTTTCTATGACTGTGGAATAAATGTTCAGATAGAAACTTCACTTTCTGATGTACTGCTGGCATTGTCTTTGGGGATTCAAATGTTGACATGATACTGGCTCCTTCCTAATAGTAGACCTACTGATGGACGATGATTTATGCTTGTTTCCTTGGTACAGAAGTCACACGAGATATGCTGAAAAAATCAGAGCCCAGGCATCATAAAGTAGAACTGAAATGGCTTCATCTGAAACATTCTAGAAAAAACCACAATCTTTAGAAGTCTCTAAAACTCTGCCCTGATCACCTTCACTAGTAATTCAACAAGCATTTGCTAAACAGCTTCCATTTACATGCCAAGTGCTGGAGACACAACAGTGAACAAGATGGGTATGGTCTCTAATTCTAATTTCAGAGACCTTCTCACAATCTGATCTTTCCACAATCTAAAACTGGCAATACTATAATTGCTGACATTTATTGAGCACTTATTGTAAACCATGTTCTCATTTAATTTTCTTAACCACCCCACATATAGGTACTATGATGTAGTCCAGAGTAGGTAAACAAGACCTCTAGCTTACAGATGAAAAAAACCAAGGGTTGGAGAAATTACATAACTTGCCCATCATCACAGAGTTAGGAATAGTACTAGCAGAGTCATACAACCATACAATACTATTAGGATTCTGATCACTGTCTTACAACTTCCTCTTCCTCCTTTAATCACCCTTTAGTTTTTCTGCCTTCTTGCCTCCTGCCCATGTCTCAGCCTGGCCCCCAAGCTCCACAGAACAGAGAGGGAAGCTGACATTATAACTGCACCAGTTAACTCAACACCGTCTTGTTAAAAATAGTATTTCAGCATCTTTCTTTCTGTTTTCTAGCTTGACCAAGAACTGGTGCAAACACAGTTACAAATCACTCAGCAGCCCTGCAATCTCAAGCATCTTGGCAGTTTTTGACAATCCAGGCAGTTTTAGCTGCTGGAAAATTTGTCTTAGTGGATCTGCTAGTCTGACACATTCTTTACACACATTCTTTTGGAATAGAACCAAGTCAAATCTCATGAAAATATAAGCCCATTATAATCTAACTCAACTACCAACTTTTACCTAAGGATATTTTGCATCATTCAGTCACTCATTTTTTTGGAAATCTATTTGTAACTAGGCACTGGGCTAGCTGCTGGAAATAGAAAGATTCTGATCCCATGGAACTCGGTTGAGTTGGGGGACACAAACTGGCAACACAGTGTGGTGGGTACTCTGCATGGTGTGTACTCTGATAAGGAAACACACATCAAGTGCTATGAGAGCAAAGAAGATTGTGTACGTGTGTGTGTGTGTGTGTGTGTGTGTGTGTGTATGTGTGTTGGAAAGATTGGGTGGAGGATATCAGACAACTCAAGCAAAAGAAATAGGATGTGCAAAAATTCCAGATTTGGGAAACTATGGCAATCAAGAAACTGGGAGCTTCAAACAGTTCAATAAGGCAGAAACATAAAGCTCAAGGTATATGACAAGTTATAAGAACTGGCAAGAGAAAAGCAGAGGCAAGATCACTACGCTAAATTGAATTTGTATCCTGAAGACTACAGGAACCATCAAAAGATTTTAAACTTAAGAGACATACTAAAGATCAGAATCCTTATCACTAGATGGAGCTGGCTGTCACACACATTTTGTTTGTTTTAGGGCAGTGAGCAGGTAAAGTTAAATTTTTGATGTTTTGGAATGAGTTGGCCATGACATCATTTAACTTGGACAGGCAGACTAGAGATAGGCAGACATGAATAAACACATGTGATCTAGGTTTCAGGAAGGACATCAATCTTTTTTTTTCCCCTAGAATAAGGAAGAAAATGTAGGTGGTAAGAAAAAAATGACCTATCAATTTATTTGCAACAATAATAAAAATATTTTATTGATCATTTACTAGGTGCCAGGCACTGTGCTCAATGCCTTGTATATAATGATTCATGTCATCCTCAATACAACCCTATGATGTAGTTATATTTTGTAGATGAAGAAACCAAAGCATAGATAGGTGAAGTAACTTGAGAGCCATACCTGGGCAAGTCTGACTTCTAGAATCACAAGCACTCACAAATGCATAATAAGATTAGGAGCAGGAGCCAGGCTCAGTGGCTCAGCCTGTAATCCCAGCGCTTTGGGAGGCTGAGGTGAGTGGATTACCTGAGCCCGCAGGTTCGAAACCCGCCTGGACAACTTGGTGAGACCTCATCTCTACAATAAATCAAAAAATTAGCTGGGCATGGTAGCGCGTGCCTGTAGTTCCAGCTACTTGGAAGGCTGAGGTGGAAGGATCACCGGAGCTCAGCAGGTCAAGGCTGCGGTGGCCGGGAGCGGCCACTGCACTCCAGTCTGGACAACGGAGTGAGACTCCAACTCAAAAAAAAAAAAAAAAAGATTAGGAGCAGGGAGAAAGCTAAAGACGCCTTTGGTTCCATTTTACTCTACAACAAAGTGCTAAAGGAACTTTCAATAAACTCAGAAACAAAATACAGTCCTAATCCAGGACCTGGCAAAGACAACATACTTAGATCAAAAATATTCAGGATAAATATACTAGGTTTATATAAGTCTTCTGAAAGACTTCAAAATGACTCAGACAATACTTTCACTTACTATCTATCTGATGACCAGTACTCTATCAGTATAGGTCTCCATTTTGAATTTAAAAAAAAAAAAAACACAGTTGAGGTCTGATGGCAGCATTTCAATTCTGTGGCTAAACTGAGTGACCTCAGAGCCTATTTCCTCATCTCTAAAATAACGACAAGGTCTGAACTCCCTTTCAGCTCTCACATCCTACCTTTCATATTATCCCACTCCATAGATTTTAGTAACTTGAAATCCTCAGAGCATATCATTATTATATTAATATGAATATATCTTCCCTCAAAAAAATTTAAAAAAAGGTTAGCCTACCTTCAGTATGAGAAGCCTCAGCTATCAAGGGTGCCTCTAGAGAGGTGTTAGTTTTAGAATTCATAATAATTCCTTTTATCGCCACCAAAGAAATTAAAAATGAAGATATATATCTTAGGATAATCCACATTTGAAGAGTTACTTCAATATATGAGGAAAGGTTATTGCCACTGAGGGAGTGGGAAAAAAAGAGGAATAATAAGGTTTGAAATCACACATTGGCCCAATAAAGTTGATATCTGAGGATCTGGCAGAAGCATGGAGCTAAATTAACTTAATCATGAAAACCTTTCCTGAGTACTGGGTGCCTCTGCTAGATACTGGGGACCCAACTGTTAAGACAGTGTCCTTTCCATGTCCTAATTCTAGTAATGGTGAAGTATGCTGTAAATAAAACTTTAATACTAACGTTAGGAAGAGATCAAACTTGGACACAAATTCCCAGAAGGTAAAGCTCAATTTTTCCCTGTGATGGGACAATTTTTAAGTATTTCCAAACTGCACGATCTGGAAATTTTTTAAGTATTTCCATGCCAGGGATTTCCTATTGTGCAAACCCAATCCAACACTCACACAACCAATCAATTTTCTACTTAATCTAAGTGTAGCGGTTTTAATATCAGGTGAGTCAAGTAGACTTTAGTATTAACTAATCAAAACTTTTCTGCAGACTTGGGCCTGACAGTCCTCATTAAAAAACTTAAAGAACAAAATTTAAAGGCATTTCACACCAGTAAATGACAATGGGAAAACAGATAAGAGCCCCATATGCTTCCTGCAAGAATAAGCATCGCCATCCCAGTAGGTCTAGAAGACTGAAGATCATCTATTGTCCAGAATCTTCACAATATCAAATCACACTCATTACACTAGTGATGTTCATATTATATTATGTGCACAGAACTCTGACCCTTGAAGAACAAGGATGCCTGTGCATCTAGACAGAGAAAAAGAAAAAGCAAAGAATCACAATGAAAATTCATGTAAGAAACCAATAGCTAGCAGCAATAGCACAATACCTTTGCAAAAGATCCCTATGGTAAGAAGATAAAAGCCAAATCATGTAGTTAAGACATGTGCCTTAGAGCACAGTTAATTTTGGTCAAAATTACTAACACATTTCCAAAGTAACAGAAAAGCAGGCCAGGCACAGTGCCTCACACCTGTAATCCCAGCACTTTGGGAGGCTGCAGCAGGAGGACTCCTTGAGCCCAGGAATTCAAGATCAACCTGGGCAAAAAAAACTTCAGAAATCTACTTTATTGGGCCAATGTGTGAATTCAAACCTTATTTACTCCTTTTTTTGCCCCTCAGTGGCAATAACCTTTCCTCATATATTAAAGGAACTCTTCAAATTTAGATTATCCTAAAATATATGACTGTATTTTTCAATTTCTTTGGTGGTGATAAAAGGAATTGTTATGAATTTGCTACCAAAAAAAAACTAGCCAGGCATGGTGATATATGCCCATAGTCCAAGCTACTAGAAAGGCTGAGGCAGGAGGATCACTTGAGACCAGGAGTTCTAGGATGCAGTGAGCCATGTGGGTGACAGAGTGAGACCTCAAAAAAAAAAACAAAAAAGCAAACAATAAAAATAGAAAACACAACATCAATACGGGTACCTGATCCCAAACCAGGTGAAGTGAGAATCAATGGGAGGCCCAAACTTCTTCTGTACAATGACCACTTATGTGCCTAATCCTGAATTGTACCCATCTTTAAAATATATTTTTTTAAAAAATTTTTTGAAGAGACCATTGAAGTTCTGAAATATCTTTCAAAAATGAAGTCTTTTGTACCTCTACAATAATCTTTGAAATTATCATTTTTTAAAAAAGAAATTAGCATTTATAGGCCTTATTTTTTAAAAATTACCTTGTAAAGTTCCTATGGCTCAAAAGCTGTGATTATTTTTTTGGATTTGTGAAGTTTCAAAATTCTTTTAATAATCTGAAAAAAGCTATAAATAATGTACATACAAAACACAAAATTTGGTATGCAATTTGGGAATATTCCTGAAACACATTCATAGACCTATTATAAGAAAAGCCTACTGCCAAAGAATCACCACCATTTTTGGTTATTATCTGAAAATGGCTTTAAGAGCTCACCTTGTGTTGTCTCGACCTCAAGCTTGTCACATATCAAAGGCTCCTTGCTATTCTCAACTAGAGGAACTTCCTCTAAATCCACCTTCCCATGGGACTAGTGGCTTTTTCCACAACATTCCACAGGCCTCGTGGTCCCTCGGTGTGCTGGGCAACTGGCTTTCCCAGCCAATTGTCATAAACAGTTAATAGCCAAACCCAAACCACCCCCTGCCCAAGTAGTCTATATGCCCCTAACCAACGAAGTTATGCTCAAGCTTGCCCTACGAGAAGAGCAAGAAGCAAGAGGAAAGTGTCCTATTACTAAATGCAAATTCACTGTGTCCAGGAGCAGGGTCTAATCTCACCATTATGGTTCTGTGTGTGTTGAGGATGAAGAGTATGTGTGTGTGTGTGTGTGTGTGTGTGTGTGTGTGTGTGTGTGTAGGGGATCAAGCGACCCATGACCTCTCTTGGTGACCTTGCAAGATTCTTCAATTAGCCTCATTTGTTAACCCATACCACATGATTTTGTGGAATTCACTGCAAGTCCTGCTGATTATAACTAGTGACCACAAAAGTACATGGAATTTGTCCTTACCAATCTTCTAGGACAGGTGGTGATCAAGAGGGATCCACTTTACAGAGATACAGAGAATGTCTCCTCACTATAAAATATAAGGCAAGAACTCTCAACCTAAAGCACCAGGTGGCATTATATTCCCTGAAAAACAAATCGCAATCTCTTACCCCCTGTAGCAAACTATGGGAAAGAATTGAGTAGTCAAATAATCTTTTATGCATAATTTCTCCTAAGAACAGACTCAATAAAACAACTGGGAAAAAGTGCTCAATTAATCAAAGAACTAAATACTTTAAATTAAACACAGTCATCCTTTTAATCTAAGCTGATCAAGAAAAACCACAAACACAAAAGCAAACTGAATCTTGCTTTAATTGAAGCATGTGGAGAATAAAGTCCAACAGAAACATTACAGAGGATCTTCTGGAAAACAGGGATCATGATATCCCCTGTGGAAATGAAGATGACAGTGATTCATAGCTCACCAAGGCCTCTCTATACCAAGTTCCCAGAGTACTCAGAAAATCTCTTCACCATCTCAGTTCTGTTCCCCAACCTCTTCAATCTTGATTCCATTAGAAGACAAAAGGGGCTATATATTTGAAATTATTATGGCCTCGAGAAATTTAAAGACTTTTAAGTAGTAGAACATTCAAAACTTAAATAGCTTTAACAAGGAAACCAGCTGACCTTAACAAGTTACTTTGCTAGTAAATGGGGGAATGGATAGAATCATCCTGGACATAATTTTATTAGGGACTTCAAACCATCCAGGAAAGAGTAGCACAATTATATCATTTTATTATCCAAGTTTATAAAAAGTTGACTACCCAAATCAAGAAAAGTTTGTGCCCATAGATAGCTTATTTCTAAAAAGATCACTCCCTGAAAACAGTCATGTTTCCACTCTTTGTTCCCTTCACCATGTCAAAAAATACCAACTTGACTTCTTCAGGAGGAATGGACAATCCAAGATTATACAATGGGCCAGGAAAAAAAATGTTAAAAAGTCTGAAAGCAGGAAATACAGAAAGCTGGTAGGAAAGAAAAATAAGAGTCATTTGCTTCTAATTCATTCTAAAACTCAAGACTTCATTTACCAGTCCTTTCTGCTAAACACAGTCAGCTACCAGAGAGGAGAGCCTGGACATAAAGTCTATGGAGGAAAAGTAGTGACAGACAAACTGTCCTGCAGGTGACAGTCAAGAAGAGAAGAGGTAGAGATTTGGTGGTTAATGAATAAGTGCCTGTCTAGCCAGTTCCTCTTCTTCTCTTGATTTGGATCAACCAATGTAGATGCGATGAAAATCGTTGGCACCAAAAGCAGCATTACACTTGGGACATTTGCGCTGGCGGGTGTCATAGCGTGTCTTCACACACTCAAAGCAGAAAACATGAAAACATTTGGTAAGTACAGCATCCTTTTTACGCATGTTACAGCATGGACAGGTCAGGCGTGCCTAAAAAGGAAAGAATTCAGAGTCTGAACAACCATAAAGTTTCATGATCCAAATGGCTCCCACATATAAGCAAACGAGCAATAAGAAAACTCAAAAGAAAAAAAAAAGAAAACCCATAAGGCACTAAGACAAAAGTACCTAATATTTTCTCCTCCTCAAAATAAACCATTCTTTGGTTATCATCATGCAAACAGTTCAGTATTTATTCTCCCAGTCTATTATTAGGCTACTTCAGGCCTTGATAAAAAACACACATCACTGAGGCAGTTTTTCTAACCTTGTAATCCTTAATCTCCTCCATCAGAATCTCATCACACTTGGGAACATTGTCTGGTTTCTTTGTGGTCTCCAGCTTCCTTCGAAGTCTAGAAATGTCCTCCTGTGATAGAACAGGATACTCATTAGACATACTTCCTCAAATCTGCCATTTTTGAGAAAAATAATTGCTCCAACTTGAATTTTGTGGAAAGGACTTTCTGTCCTTTCATGATCAATTATCTTTTAGAAATTTAGAGAGCTGCAAATGGCAAAATATTTCATTTTGTTTCAGAATAAGCAACCATAATTATACTTCCAAATTAGAGCTGCATCTACTATTGCCAATTTATTCCCATGAAAACACAAACTAAGAGTTTAAAGGAAAGATCATTCTATTTTTTTGTAACTAGTTTTAAGCTGAAGGTAGACTAGTTTAAAATAACTTACAGATTTACAGATAAGAACAGAAAGGCATCTTGAGAAAAAGCTGGCATGACAAAAATAGAGAAATGGAAGGAGAACTTTTAAATCCTCTAATGTTGCTACAATGCTACTTCTTTAACAATTCACTAATTCAATTTCATGCCTGCTAGGAGCCAGGCACTGAAATAGGCTTTGGGGATATGGTAGTGCTAGTAGGAAGTAACATACATTAGATTAATAACTCTTTCATCATATGGGTCACTTCAGACCTCAGAAAACACCTAAAAAGTGAAATGTAAAGACAACAGTTCTCACCTGGGCTCGTTTGAAATTGAACATGTCCTTTTCTTTGGTGACACTGTTCTCCACAATCTCATCCTGAAAATCATGTAGCTTCTTCTGAGTCAACTCCAATTGTGCTTTGAGGTCATCTGCAAGCTGGGCTGCCTCCATTGCCTGTGTGGAATGACAAACAGCATCATCTTATCACCCTTTATTTCCAGGGAGGCAAAATGTTAACCCAAGTTCAAGGAATAAAGCAAGCCTATAATCTCATCAGTGTTATGCTTTCTTGTTCCTCTGAGATTAACCATCACTTTAGATTACAGAGTAATCAGTCATACCTTGCGTTTATTCATCTCTAAGGCTTGCGTCCTGAGACCCAGCTCCTTTTCCCCTGTGCCAATGTTGCTCTGTAACAGATGTTCCTTCTCTTCCAGTTTCCTTACTACCTGCAGCTGGGCATCAACCTTTGAAAAGGAAAAGATTTTAACACAAACAGGAAGACAAACAAAACAAAACCAAAAACCTTACTATTATGTTAGTGCATAGGCCCACAAAATACAATTATGCTAGAAATCTCAAACTATTTCTGATTTTATCCATAATCCTTCAAATACATCAAGACTAAAATAATCGAAAATTCCAAATATTGCTGAAGATTTAAATAAGAGTCTGAGAAACAACTGAAAAAAATTTTCTCCAAAATGCCAAAAACAGAAAAAATTATAATTACTGATATTTATCTTCTCTGGTAATACTAACACTCAAAACCTGACAACTCATACTAGAACATAAATTGGCTCAAACAATAGTCCAAGTGTATCTCTTTCAGAGTGGCTACAGATTTTAAAGTAGTCTTTTTAAAAAATTAATGCATAAAGTAGAATCAAACAATATCAAAGGGTAAAAAGTGAAATCACAAACACCCACTTCCTAACCCCTCACCCACAAATGCATCCCAACATCCAGCAGTAACTACTCTTAGTTTCTCATGCAGTCTTCCAGAAAATTTTAAAATACACAGCACATGCACACAAGTACATATACTTTAACATACTTTAACAAAAAAGAAATAAAACAAATCACTTGATATATTTAGGCATTTTTCTGTATTAGCAGATCCACATTTGTTTTAACAGCTGCATTATACTCCTTATTAGGAATGTATACATTATTTACCAGTGCCCTAATGGTAGGCATTTAGTTTTCAGGTTTTCTTCCTATCACAAAAAATGCCACAATAATCATCCTTTTTACATGCATCTTCACGTAGAAAACACCCTACTTCAACAGAATAGAAAGCTCTATTATCCTAATTACCTGAGTCTTCAGAGTCAAAACCTGGTCTGCTAATTCCTCCTTCTCTTCTTTAAGCAACTTATGGATCTGATTGGACTTGATACGCTCTGACATAAGCTTGAAATTTGCATCATCCTTCTCCCGCAACTGCTGCATCAAACGGATATTTTGTTCCTGCATGTCTTCAAAGGCCTGGCCTGTAACATCCATCTCAGAGAGTAGTGCTTCTTCCTCCTAAGATAAGGAGGGAAAGACTTCATTTTAAAGTAATCTTCAAATTCCAAAGAATGAGCACAGGAAACTAAACTTTCCCACTACACATTTTTATACAAATTAACTTGGTAACAGACAGAGACTTCGTTTTAAAGAAGCTTAGTTTTGTTGCTAGGTTGGTCCTAGGAATACAGAAGAAGTTGTTATTATCTGAAGAATACAGAAGAAGTTGTTATTATCTGAAGTTACTGGCACCAATTGTTAGTCTGATACTTATTAGTTGATCTGTACTCAAAGTCAGTTAAAGCAGGCAATAATTATGTATACCTTAATCAAGGCAAACTGATCAAACAACAGTTAAGTGAACTTCTATTGTAACACCTCACATTTTCTCATACTTTTCCACAATTAAAATACTAAATTTAACCTATAGACTTTCCAACAGCTGCAAACATCCAAAGTTTCATAACAACCTGATAGGTAAAGAATGGTGTTTAACAAGAGCTTTAATTTACATCTATTTTATTATAAATGAAACTGAGCATCTTCTCACATGTTTAACAGCTACTTGTACTCTTTTCTGTGACCCACTCATATTTTTTTTTGCCTATTCTTCTGTCACGTTGTTGGGGTTTTTCCCCTATCATATTTTAGAGTTTTTTGCATTAGAAAGATAAGCTCTTTTGTGATAAGAGTTTAAAATATTTTTTCCCTTTCATCATTTTATCTTTTGGCTTTGCTAACAGTGTCTTTGGCCATGTAGAAGTTTTGCATCTTTTTTTTTCCATAACTCAAAACTGTCAATCTTTCATGTTTACAAGCCATTTATTAATAATCAGAAAGGTCTTCTCCACTTCAAATTTATAAAGGAATTTGCTTGTCTTCTAGCTTTTTAATAAATTCATTTTTTAAATATCATTATCACTGAAAATCATTCGTTTGGTGTTTAAGTGTGTATCCAATTTTTTTCTAATGTTTTTGTCCCACCAAATTTAACAATCTTTCTTTTCCCCACTAATTTAAAACTGCATCTTTAGCATATTACATGCCCATGGGTACTATGGTCTATTTCTAGAATTTCTATTCTGTTCTAACAGTCTGTCTACTAGTCCCAAGCTATTTTGTGTACTTAAAGTTTAATATCTGAAAGAGACCCTAATGTTGTTCTTTTTCAATTTTTCTCATCACTCTTCATTACTTTTCTATGTGTACTTTAAAACTAGTCTGTCTAGTACCAAAATAATAAAACAAAACAATACAGAAAAATAGTACTTTTGTTGAGATCACATCAAATTTATACATTAGCTTAGAAAAAATTAACATTTTAAAATAGTGAGTCATCTTTTACAAGAACATAGTGTGCCTTTTTTCCTACTTGTTCTAGAACATACAATAGTACAATTTCCTGATAATCATTTTAAAAAGAGAGAGAAAAGTGGTAATTACCAGATTTAAGAAGTCAAAAATTCTTTTTACAAAAGAAATATGTATAGGATCTAGTGAAGTTTCTCTTTTCAAGGCACTTAATGATCAAGTTACCATTAAAACTATTTCATCATACTATCATTTTGCCATTTCTTAGAAACAGTGAAAATTTACCTAAAAGTGAACATATATAAGGTTTTTCCAAGCATTTTTGCTATCTTTATTATTGAATGTAAATAAAAATTCACTAGAACTTAAAAATAAAGAAATATATGTTCATTAGGAGAATGAGGATAGTTTCTACAGTACTATGATCCAGAAACGACCATAATTAATATATTGGTCATCTATAACCAATATATTATTATATTGGTTAATACATAATATATATTTATTGCATAAATTGTATATTTATTTATAAGCATAATGTTTTACATATAGGTATTTATATATGTATATGTACCTATGTGCACATATATCTTATATTTATCATATATTTGTTAAGTGATGCTTGTTATATTTGTTTATAAAAAGTTTTCTTAGTTTCATATATTTGTAATCATAATGTACCTACAGTCTTTTTTTTTTTCCATTTTATATTCAATACATACCTTGATTCCAGGTCAGCAGAGAAAAGATAAAATATCAGTAAACAATGTCTAAACAACAGGCTATCCACTTGAAAATAAAAATCTCCTGCCTTGCAAATACACAAAACAAAATAATGAAAGGATGAAATACTTCAGTATAAAAATAAAAAAATACATAAGAGAAGAAAAATATTAGCAACCAAAAAAAGACTAGAAACCGGGCTCAGTGGCTCAGCCTGTAATGCCGTGCCTTGGGAGGCTGAGGTGAGTGGATTGCCTGAGCCCGTGGGTTCGAGACCCGCCTGGGCAACTTGGTGAGACCTCATCTCTACAATAAATAAAAAATCAGCTGGGCGTGGTAGTGCACGCCTGTAGCTCCAGCTACTTGGGAGGCTGAGGCGGAAGGATCGCCGGAGCCCAGCAGGTCGAGGCTGCGGTGGCCAGGAGCGGCCACTGCACTCTAGTCTGGGCGACAGAGTGAGACTCCAACTCAAAAAAAAAAAAAAAAGGTTAGAATGAAAGAGCAAATTTCACTGTTAGCAGGCAAATTTCACTGTCATTTGTCAAGTAACATTTACTTAAATAATGAATTAAATAGAGAAAATGATCCCACCTGCTTGGCCATGGCCAGCTTTTTCTGCAGATACTCTATCTGCTCCTCTACTGCCCGGATCTTTCTCAAGGCATCCTCATCAGCCATTTTCTTGTTCTCTTTCTTCTCCTTCTCTTCTAGATCCTTGAGTCTTTGCCTTAGATCTTCCAACTACAGGAGGAAAGGAATCACACAAAAACAGAGACTAAGTTATCATACATTTTCAAAAATCACTTAATACTGTGCATAGATGGAGAGCCCATAACACCAAAAGAACCTTTACAGAACTATGGAACAAGATAAATGATATAATATGAAACAAGATAAATTATACTAATACATCACATTACAACATGTTTTAACATCATTCCATTCCAACATGACAGGCTTCTATGACCAACATTTTTTAGAAATGCACATGTGCCTGCCTTTAGAATAGTGGTTCTCACCCCTTTTTTCTAGGCCTCAAAATTGTAAGTGTACAAGACATTCCTCCCAAAAGTAATCAGAGAAAGAGAATCACTATGACAATGATTTATATGGGTAAAGCAGGAAATGAAAAGCTTGAAAAGCCCACTCCTAATCCCAGCAAATCTGATATATTTTACCACTTTGTGGAAAATCGTAAAATCTTTACTCTAGATGGTTTTTGAAAAGATGAGAAATGTTGCAGTGAAACACTAACTTTAAAGATAAAGAAATTATATCCTTGAGAAGTAGGAAGGAAAATCCCACAAATAAAGATTTTAACCAGAATAAAGGTAATGGCAGACTACATTACCTCTGCCTTAGACTTCTTCTCAGCTGCCATTAGCTGAACTTTGTCTCTCTGTTCCTTTGGGGCAGAGCGGTACATGTCTAGCAATAATTTCATCTCCTTTTGGCTCTCTTGTGCCTTCCTATGTCAGGGGTGGTCGAGGGAGGGGAATGATATAATGAGAAAACAAAGGGCGTCAGAGCAAAGGAATTTTGAATAGAACAGAATATGTCAACAGTTTTATTTTATACTTTATATTATACCTAAAAGTCAAAATTTTGCACTGACTGTCAAGAGTTGTACATACTTAGAAAGTAAGCAAGCTTATCAACATGAATCACTTCTCTCTTCAACATTACCTAACATAAAGTTATAAAATAAACATTTATGGCACTTATTACATAGGCAAATTTCTGTGGCCCCACCCTTAGAATCTAAGATTCAATAGTCTGAGATGGTGCCCAGTAATGTATTTAAACAAGTCACTCAGATGTTTCAGATACCACACTTGAAAAATAACATTTGTCTTAAAGAGATCAAGAGGGAGGAATAAAGTGGGAAAATGTGAAAGTTTAAAATACACTGCTAATTCTCCATTTCATAATTAAATGACTTAAGAAACCTCTAAAAAGATGTGGTGGCTAGGCACAATGGTTCATGCCCATAATCCCAGCACTCTGGGAGACCAAGGCAGGAGGACTGCTTGGGGTCAGGAGTTTGAAACCAGCCTGGGCAACATAGCGAGACTCCACCTCCACAAGAAATCAAACAATTAGCTGGGTGTGGTGCTTCATGCCTGTAGTCCCAGTTACTTGGGAGACTGAGAAGAGAATATCACCTGAGCCCAGGAGGCTGAGGATGCAGTGAGTCATGATCCTGCCACTGTACTCCATCCAGCCTGGGCAACAGAGTGAGACCCCAACCCCCCCCCCACAAAAAAGACAAAAACAAAAACATATATATCCACAAACTAGTTAACTGTCAGGCAAACGGATCAGGTGTCATTCAAGCTACAGTGACATATATAAAATATGCTGCTAATCCCAGATTTCATAATTAATTTAGAGGTTTCTTAAGTCATTT
>CAUYQG010283195.1:0-10155 GCA_963574415.1 Tarsius wallacei | reverse complement strand
GGGTGGGGGGGATGGGGGGGCGAGGGTAGGTGAGGGGGGAAAGAGCCAGAAGAGAGAAGCTGTAGAACTACTGCTGCCAGCTCTGTGTATGCTGAGCATTTCACAAGTACAAGGAAACCTAATTAGGGAACAAAAATTCTGTTTGGCTGTATTAAATATTAGAACTCCAAAAGAGGCATACTAAATAAAGTTAACCATTCAAAGAGTGTTAAATAATCTACCATTTCAGAGTAGTTGGGGGTTCCTTAATTGGAGAGGGTATCAAATCCCTTTGAATTGTCTTGCCTTTTTTAACATACTCAGCACAGCAATTTGATATATGTGTGTATATATAAAATAGTTTAGTATTCTAATTTTGTTTATTTGACATATTTCCTAAGCCTAAGTTTTTTTTAAAACAAAATTTGATGTAGTAAAAAAATAGAAATAGCATTTTTTCCCCTCCTGAGAGCATCCTTTTTTCCTTGCTCAGTCTTTTAATTCATGATTTAAGGGCTTGTGGTAGGGATTTTTTTATCCCTTTATCTCAGGTTTTCGATTTTTACTTATGCAAGTTCTCTAACTAAATATGCCATTGTTTTAACTGTAATTTTCTTGGAGTTATTTAAATCAGAGTGTGGCATTTACTGTGTTCCCTGGGATTTTAAAAGGAAGGCTCCCACTGAAAAAAATTGCAGGGCCGTCTCACATAGATGAGTAATAAAAGGTTGACTGATTGCGAATCAGATGTATTCTGTTGCAAATATGCTGCGTGGGGTTAAGGCAGTTTAATTTAATGAGAACCAGATTTTATATGGTATTTCTACTTTGAAGGTGCAGTATTGTTACATTACATACTGAAATAGATGGTGGAATTCCTTTAAGTATGCCTCCCCCCAGCCTTGTTTCGCCATGTGTCCAAGAATCTGTTAGAGACTCTTAACAATAGTTGCATTGTTAGAAATGACAGTGGCTTCTCTAACAGAAAGTTAACCTTTCGTTATGATTTACATTTCGATTTATTTTATAATAGAACATTCAGCTATATCTGAGAAATTGGCTCTAAGAAATTTGTAAAGAAGTGGGCAGGGAAAATAAGTTTTCTTCAAGCATGTCTGTTAACATTTCACCTTCCCCCCTCTTCCATTCTATTTCTTCTATATACTAGAAGATATGCTGATATAGTGCTTTATTTTTGGCAGTTAGTGTGGGGAATGTGACTTTTCATATAATAAATATGTAGTAAATTGATGTTAGGTAATAACATGAGGCATTTAAGAGCAAATAGATCCAAAACGTGGGGGATATCCTTTAAATAACCTTTAACTTTGGTACCAGAACAGCAGCATTTGAAGTATGAAGTTGCTTTCTAAGAAGAAAAGACTGTTTACTCAGAATTGGATAATTTTAGATTTTAAGGTTTTTTTTTGGCAACATCAAATTTCTCGGTAGAGGGAGGAGATAGAATCTCAAAAATTCTTTATCATCTGATGATGGTGTCAGTTGGACCACATACTTCAACTTAGGAAAATAATGCAATTGAAAGACTACACTTAAACATTTTGTTTGGAGGTTTTTCCAATTTGCTTTCAATCTTAAACTCAACATTAGAAATCATTTGTGATGTACAGTTTTGGTGTTCAGAATTTTTAATAGTTTTTAGCATGTTTTTAAAATATAGAGCAGTGCATGGATGACTGAATTACTCAAAGATCTGGCCTCATTTTTTACTCAACTTTGTACATTTCTTCATACAGAGATTTGAGCTTGGGTGCAATTCTGTTCATGAATGTGAAAGCTGAAGGTGAGGATCTTCTACCTAAAAGACTGATGACATTTAAACATTTCAGATTTGCAAATTAACAAAAAATTATTTTTTAGGTTAAAAGGATCTAGCCCATTCAGGTCTTTGAAATTGATTGTTAGTCCTTTGAGTTAAACTCTTAGAAACATTTGTGTTTGAGATAGTTATAATCGGGGTCAAGTTTTGGGTGTGATCGCTCTTTTGGGCAATTTTCTCTATAATAAATTATAATATTCCATTTATTTACCCTTACTGAATACCAGATACTATGGCAAATAATTTATTTGCATAATATATGTACGCATGTATGTGTGTTCTCACAACATCTCTGTGAGGTAGGTATTTTTCTTATTTCCTGTATACATGTCATAAGAAATTATACTTGCCCAGATTATCCAGAAGTCAGCAGAAGAAGCAAAATTGTCATCCAAACTGGTCTGATTTGAAGCTATGCTCTTCAAAACCATGCTTTCTGCTTTTCTTTAGGAATCTGACTCCCCAAGGCGTCTTTTGAGGTTCTACTGTACATCATACCTGGGATGATACCAGAGGTACAGATATGCTTTTTGAAGTTCAAGGTCTGCATTGGAAAGGCTGCCTGACACAGTCACATGGGGGACTGGACTCAGATTCGTCAGAATGGCAGGATAGGACAACTGGAAATGCAGACTTTTCTAACAGAGGGTCATTAGTTCTGTTTCTTCATAAATGTAGGTTATACATAATCATTTATGCCCAACATAAGGTATCTGTTTTGAATTAACCACTTGGTATTTCATGTTTCTGTGTGTTCCATTATAACTTTTGATTCACTTTGATTAAATTTGCTACACTAATAAAGACTATGAAGATACTTCTTGAATTCAATATTGTGATTTAACTATATTCTTGAAGTAAAATGGCAGCCATTATAATTTGCAAATGGACATCTCCTATAATTATGACTTCAGTAAAATCTGGAGGTGAAGTCTATAGAGATATGTTATTGTTGTGTCTTAATATATCAAGACTAGACTTTGATGAAAATTTTACTACTTGAAAGTAGAATTTTCTGCTGTTTAAGGCCCTTTGTAGCCTGGCATGGTGGCTCATGCCTGTACTCCTAGAGCTTTGGGAGGCTGGGGCGGGAGGATTGCTTGAGCCCAGGCATTCAAGACCAGCCTGGGCAGTATAGTGAGACCTTGTTTCTATTAAAAAAAAAATTAGCTGGATGTGGTGGCATGCACCTGTAGTCCTAGCTAGTTGGGAGGCTGAGGCAGGAGGATCACTTGAGCCCAGGAGCGCAAGGCTGTGGTGAGCCACTGCACTCCATATGGGTAACTGAGTGAGACTCTGACTCAAAAAAATTAATAAATCCCTTTGTGATTGTGTTTTAGACAAGCTCCATCATTAAGAGAGCTAAATAGTTACTTAGCTTAAAAGAATGCTTAGAGGCTCATGTTAGGGAGAAAAGGACTTAAATTTTTTTTATAATTGATGAAAATCACTTTTGTCACTTAAGTTAGAAATTAGTGATGAATATCATAGAGCTTCAGGATCAGAAATCATCTTGGTCAAAGCAGGACAATTATTCTACATAGATAGCCTGCACATAAATTTTGTTGATTTCTTTATAATGTACAGTTTTTTTTCTGCCAGGTCTCTATGAACCTAGTGTGCAGTTTTTAATATGCATTTTAGCAGCTTTATTAAGGTATAATTTTCATACTATAAAATTTACTTTTTTTTAGTATACCATTGAATGATTTTTTAAGTAAATTTATGGAGTTGTGTAACTATCACTACAATTCAGTTTTAGAACATTTTCATCAACCCACCCCAATATCTCTTTTTCCAATGAGTTTTTAAAAACCTTATTTACTTGCTTCACCTAGATCTATTTATTGGCAGATACTGGTAAATGAAATTATATAGATCTTTAAAAAATATTCTCTTTTTGTATATGAACCACAATCATGGCCTTTGCAGCAACATGGATGGAGCTGGAGAACATCATACTAATTGAACTATCACAGAAACAAGAACTGAATATCACATCTTCTCACTCATAAGTGGGCCCCGAACACTGGTCACAAGAGCACAAGAGTGGGATCGGTAGACTCTGGACATTGCTAGAAAGGGAGGGAGTGGGAAGAGATGGAGGGCATGTGGCAACACACTGGGTACCAGGTCCACTGTCACAGGGAGAGAGGGCCTCCTAGAAGCCTAAACTTCACCTGCACATGACTTACTTATATAGTAAATCCTTACTTGTACCCCAGAACTCTTAAACAAAAAATTATAGAATCAGATAGGTACATGCAGTACTGTGTAAATGCATGGAACAAGTTCTGTAAAGGTAACAGCAATCCAATAATATCTCTGGGAGAGCATTACATTTTGGGAGTGGTAGTCAAGTGTATGTTAACTTTTTTTGTATTATTTAAAACTCTCTACAAAGAAAATCTATACATGTGTTACATAGATAAATAAGATTAAAAGAAATATTTTCTTACACATTATTATTTCATAGTGATTTTTGTATTTTCAAAAGCTTTTGCCTAAACATACATAGCAGAATATAATGGACCATACTGCAAATGGTATACCTTACCTTGTGTTTGTGATTTATTTTGGTTTGATCTTTTTTAAACTGGCAAATAAAATACAACTTTCTTGGTGATATGTTGGAAGTGCAGGGAAGATAAATCAGGGTAAAAGTAGTGTAATTATTGTGCAAGAAAAAATAACTTTCAATTTTAAGAATGCGGAGAAATACTTGCTTTTATGATTTTAAGCTAATAACATTGTGCATTTTGTTGTTTGGGCTATAATCCCCCTTGACCGATCCATGTCTTCTTTGCATATCATAGAGTGGGCTTCATTCATCACATTAAGGTATTCAAACACATTCTCTACTTCAGACTGGATCGTTGTGGGATGTGGAAACAGCTTAACATGCAAGGTACCGTTGCTACCATTTCTTGCCTGCATCATTTTCTTCTTAGTTACTTTCTAGGGTGCCCTGGGGAGTAAGACCAATGTGGGAACGTACAGTCTGATAAAGCTGTATGGCACAGGCTGATCTCCACCATTTGAGGTTTTCTCCTTTGCTCAGTGTGTTGCTTGTGTAGCTAGACGCTGCTGGTGGGATAACTTAGGGATGTTATGTTTTGGGGCACACATAATATAGGAATGTAATGATTTGGTTGGAAGTAAATTGTTTTGAACACTAACTTTTATTACTTTTAGATGAACATTTCTCTGTGGAAAGTGACCCTTATAAGTGCCAGGCAGGTAAATCAATAACTATGTGTATGGTAGGTTGTGTCTGGATTTTTAATAACAAACAGATTAGACACACAGCACTGGTCTGATATTAATAGTTTACTGTCAATTCAGTCATAACTGGTTTGAAATAGGTTTGCTTTTTTGACTGTTTAATAGTTATGGCTTTATGATTCTGTTGTTACTTTGTATCCTTCGTAATATCAAATAGTAACATGAAGTGCTTTCTGACAATGTGACTTTTTTGACTTAGAGGTAGGGATTTTGATAGTATGAACAATTTTGGTTCCTGAAATTCACAAAACATACGGGTAAATAAATACATTTTTTAAAAGATTGCCTTAAATTATTTTAGGTAGGCTGCAATTTTAGATCTCAGTTTTAGATTTTGTATTATGTTTAAAGGTTAGGTTTTTGGCAATATGAAATTGTATTATAATAATCAGATTAAATGCACACAGACTTTCATGAGGAAGATATGGCAGATAAAAAATGGTGATGAAATAATAGGTGAAGAACAACTTACTGGCTTGGATTTGTCCAATTACCCTAACATGGGCCAGTTGTAGAAACTAGCTTCCTGATGAGCAGAATTCTTCAGAAATTACCAGAGGCTGGTTCAGATGTGACATATCTTAGAATTTATTCACACACCTAGATACACACCCCACCCTGGTCTGTCAGCCTCTCATGGAATGTATTAGCTTTAATTGCTAGTAATCACTATTACTGATATTACCACTAAATTCGAGTTTAACAATGCAAATGAAAAGAAAGTTTGATCTTAGTTGTACTTATAGAAAATAGTTGGGGCAGACAAGAGCTAGTTTGTACACATTGTTATTTTATACTTTATCAATTATTTCTTTCACAAAGAATCTGACCTACATCCTAAGAATCTGTCCTTCATTCATTTAGCAAATACTTAATGTGCCAGACTGTGCTACAGGTTACACTGAGTGATAAATGAAATGGAAGTAGTTCCTACCCTCAAATAACTTACAGTCTTGAGATGGAGGCAGAGGAGAACTAGAAAGCACTGTGGGAGTACACTTGACCCTTGAACAACACAGGGGTTAGGGATACCAACTCCCCCACGCTCCCTACGATGCAAAATCTGAGTATAACTTTTGACTCCCTCAAAACATTATACTAATAGCCTGCTGATGACTGGAAGCCTTAGTCATAACATCAGCAGTTGATTAACATATATTTTGTATGTTGTATGTATTATATACTATATTCTTACAATAACATAAGCTAGAAAAAAGAAAATGTTATTAACATCATAAGGGCTGGGCACGGTGGCTCAAGCCTGTATCCCAGTTCTTTGGGAGGCCGAGGTGAGGGGATTGCCTGAGCCCACGAGTTCGAGAACAGCCTGAGCATCTTGGCAAGACCTCATCTCTACATTAAATTAAAAAAAAAAAAAAAGCAAAACATGGTAGCACATGCCTGTAGTTCGGCTTCTTAGAAGGCTAAGGCAGAAGGATCGCTGGAGCCCAGCAGGTGGATGCTGGGGTGGCTGTGGGTGTGTGTGCCACTGCACTCCAGCCTGGCCAAGAGAGTGAGACTTCAACTCAAAAAAAAAAAAAATCACAGGAAGAGAAAATATATTTACCATTCATTAAGTGAAAGAGGATAATCATAAAGGTCTTCATCCTCGGCTTCCTGTTTGGTAGGCTGAGGAGGAAGAGGTGGAGGAAGAAGAGGAGGGGTTGGTCTTGCTCTCAGGAGGAGCAGAGACAGAAGAGGTAGAGAAGGTGGAATGGGAGGTGAGACAGGCAAACTTGTAACTTCTATTGAAAAAGTCTGGGTATAAGTGGATCCGGGTAGTTCAAACCTGTGTTGTTAAAGGGTCAACTGCCCATTAGGGGTGGAGAACTGCCCATTATGGAGGAAGTAGGAAGGTCACTCTGAGGAAGTAACATTTAAGTGAGAACTGAAGGATGAGAAGGACCTGGTCTAGTTGGGGAAATAGATTTTCTAGACAAAAGGTGCAAATGCCCTGAGGCAAAGTGAAAGAGCTGGAGGCTTTTGAAAAAACAGAACCTTTCAAAGAACTGAAAGAAATCTAAAATGGCCAGAAAGTAGAGAAGCAGGCAGTGAAGTAGAAATAGGCAGGGGCTTGGCCTTGGAAAGCCTAGTATGCCATTTGCTGGGTTTTCAGGCTTGTCCTAAGTCTCCTGGGAAACCATTGAAGGTTTTAAGCAAGGATGTAACAGGAAATGAAGTGCTACAAAAACCAAGAATTTTAGCTCAATGAAACCTTGATAATTTACCAAAAAGGTTATAATCTCTGCAAGGTAAAATATTCTTCCCTCATTTCATTAAAATTTTTGCAACTGCTTTGATTGATTGTCATCTGTGGTACGCTTTTCATTGTTTTTCTAGAAATTACCTTTAATTTTCTAAAATCTCCTTTTATCCTTCACCATTCTGTTAACCTTATATAGGAATGTCATTTCTATTTATAACTGAATTAAAATGTTTTTTTCTAACCGTTTTAGCTCTCTTCCATATTTAAACTTAAAACTCTTTGCTGATTTTTTTCCTGTAGATACCTTTAATCTGCTCAAGATATTTAATGTTTTAACAAAATGTTTCATTAAATATCAACATTAAACTTGCTTTATTCTTTTGTTGTTTTCCAAATACAGTGTCTTAGATCTAGTTTAATATTCTCAGCATTCATGCTATTTCATATTTTATGAAGTCACATTTGAGCACCTACAGTGTTTTTAGAGGATTTCGTTAATATTGTATTGGAGCTCTAATCTTCATCAAGAGTACCCTTTTCAAATCTGGTTTACCTTTTGTAGCCTTATCTTTTATATTAAATTGGTATCTGTCAAACTGTTTATGTTCAAGTGAGCTTATGTATATGAAAGTGCTATAAAGGTGTTATTTTGTATATCCCGATTTGTTTCTCCTACTGTAAGCATCTCTACATGCTGAATTCTTTTTAGGAAATCTTTAGCCAGTGCTAAATTTTTGCTTGCCTTGATGATTGAATGAGCATTCATTCAGTTCTTCCTTGGTGTAAAGTTGTTAGTTTGTGCCTGCATAGAGTGCTGTTGTCCACTTTTTATTTCCACATATACAAAGAATACCTCCTTCAGATATTTTATTTGAAATCCATATTTTGATGCAGCCTCCAGTGTAGTTCACTTTTGTCATGAGTTCTTATTTTCTGAACCATTTTATACCTGCTCAGTCAGTATTCTTTCTTTGTTGCCTTAATAATTTTTTTTCTGGCACTGGTAACTTGAAGAGTTTGTAGATGTCTCTTTTTTTTTTTCTTCACTTTCTCTCCAGCCCAGGGCATTTATTTTAAAAGAGTTGTCTCATTTTAGGTTTTAGAGAAACTAATGTGTTTGTGCTATTGGTTTCTCTAACATCCAGAGCTACTGCCCTTGGTTTAGAGTTGTGTTTTTGAGTCTGTCCGTATGTGCAAGGTTAGTAAAGAAAGTCCATGCTTGTTTTTCTTTGGCTAACCTTATGTTTGGTTACCTTGAAAGTGAAAGGGTGTCTTCATCTTGGTAAGTGATAGGGATACAAAGACTGTGGAGTTCTGCCCTTAGGGAGCTTGTAAGCCAGGAGAAGAGGCATAAAACAATGACTAAAGTGCTGTACAGGGTACTTCTTTGCTTATCCATAAGAAGCAACTCCTCTATGCCTGTTTTGATGAAAATATAGGGTGCTGATACTCTAGGCCAGAAGAGGTACACTTAATGCAGGCTTAAGGGGACTGGAAAAGGAAATGATTTCTAAGTGCTTGTGAAGAGTCTTAAGGGAAACTGAGAATGTATGGTGGAGGGAAGGGGTTTATAGGCAGAATCTGAATTCAAAGGCATGGATCTAAGTATGGGCATATAAAGCAGGGAGAATTCTAAGAAATAATGTGGATTTATGTATTATGTACTTTGCTTTGATGCTTGTATCCCAGCTACATCCCAGAATCTTGATTTTCTTTCTTTATGGCCTTTAATCTGCCCATTTTAACTTTACCTCAGAGTATATGAAGGAAATGCTATAATAAAATCAGGAGTTTAAATAGAGGTGGGCCTGAAGATAAATGGATAAACAGGTGGTGTCTGTTTTCTTTTCTAAGCCTTGTGGAGGTATGGAGTGTTGACTGTTACAGCCTCATCATGTAGCACATTGCCCAGCACATAGGAAATGCTCAATAAATTCTTCTCTTATCAAAGGTGCCTCTTTTTTGCTTCCCCCCGTCAGTAATTTCTTCCTTGTTCAGGGACTTCTTTTCTCTATCAGGTACCTATCTAGTGAATTATCTTCTCTTACAATAAAGCAAGTTATACAAGTTTTTTAGTTACCCAGTGCATATAAAAGTTTATACTGTAGTCTATTAAATATGCAATAGTATTATGCCTAAAAACAGTACATACTTTAATTAAAAAATACTTGATTGCCAAAAATTGCTAATGGTCATTTGACCCTTCAGCGAGTCCTAACCTTTTTGCTGGTGGAGGGTCTTACCTCAGTGTCTATGACAGCTGACTGATCAGGTTGGTGGTTGAGGGGGCTGTGGCAATTTCTCAAAATAAGAACAAGAGTGAAGTTTACCATATCAATTGACACTTCTTTTCTTAAAAGATTACTCTGTAGCATGTGATGCTGTTTGATCGCATTTTACCCACACTAGGACTTCTTTCAAACTTGAAATCAATCCTCTCCCACCCTGCTGCTCCTTTATCAACTAGGTTTATGTCATTTTCTAATCCTTTGTTGTCATTTCAACAATGTTTACAGCATCTTCACTAGTAGATTCCATTTCAAGAAACCCACTTTCAGCCAGGCTCGGTGGCTCAGCCTGTAGTCCTGCGCCTTGGGAGGCTGAGGTGAGTGGATTGCCTGAGCCCGTGGGTTCGAGACCAGCCTGGGCAACTTGGCGAGACCTCATCTCTACAATAAATCAAAAAAAAAAGTTAGCCGGGCGTGGTAGTGCGCGTCTATAGTTCCAGCTACTTGGAAGGCTGAGGCAGAAGGATTGCCGGAGCCCAGCAGGTCGAGGCTGCGGTGGCCGGGAGCAGCCACTGCACTCCAGTCTGGGCGACAGAGTGAGACTCCAACTCAAAAAA
>CAUYQG010283193.1:0-23856 GCA_963574415.1 Tarsius wallacei | reverse complement strand
CCCCCCCCCCCCCCCCCCCCCCCCCCCCCCCCCCCCCCCCCCCCCCCCCCCCCCCCCCCCCCCCCCCCCCCCCCCCAAACACAAAAACAAAAAACAAAATGGCAGAGCTGATGAAACAATTCCATCATCTTTGAAATATCTGGAGATATGTTTGTGTGTGTGTGTGTGTGTGGGTGTATGAGGGGAGCCCCCAAAAAACAGAAACAGAATTATCTTTTGTAGTGCAGACTTGTAGTACTGGCTTCCCCCACTAGGCAAGTGTTCTAGGAACCCATCAGCATCAATGTACCAACTAGTGTTGTAAGAGGCTGGATTTGGCTTTGCTGAAATTTTTTTGGAGAGTTTTTCAGTGTGTTTGCCCATCTCATGATGGGTGATTTAAAGCACATCCGCCCACACTGCACTGAGCGTTCAGCAGTTTTTGACCAAAAATGGCATGACTCACACTCCCCGCCCTCCCTTTTTACCCAATCTCACCTCAAGCGACTTTTTCTTTTGTTTCCCCGGATGAAAAAAGTCCTCAAAGGGAAACATTTTGCTGATATGGAAGAGGTGAACCAAAAAGCAATTGAGCCACTCCCTACCTGGACCTAGGACTGGCCTTATGGGAGAGTGACCTAAGCAGTTGCAGCAGGCCCATGCTCAGAAGAGCCCTGCACTTGGTCTAATGCATTGCTATCAACATCTTAAATTTCTTAATAATGTTTAACAAGGGTCACCGAATGGACTTTTCACTAGGCCTATAAATTGTGTCACTGGTCCTACCTTAACCCCCCTCCACAGGCTCTCTCGGGTGTTCTAGCTCTGTCTCACCTCAAAAGAGGTTTAAGGCAGTGGTGGCCAGGAGGGAAGGATTACAGAACTGTGACTGGTTTTTAAATTGCCACATTTCTACCCAAGATGTGCTTGACTCTTCAGTCCATGTCTCACTTCCCTGTTGGGAAACCAAAGGGACACGAGGAGCCAGAGCAAGGTCCCTAAGGCTGCTGCTTGTACCTCTACAGTTACGTTAAGCTGCATTTATTTTTTGTCATGTGAAAATTTGAAACCTTCATCCAAAATTCAACTGTGGGGTACTCTCATATAAATTTCAGCCAAATCTGGCTCTCAGCAAGAACTCAGCAAAAAAATGATGACATGGAAATTCATAAAATAGTGCCTAAAAAAATGAAATGAATCAGCTTTAAAGATGGGAAAGAATAAATCTAGATTTTTTCTAAAAACTATGGACTTGAAAGAGGTATTTGATAGAGGTGCTTGACAAATTGTTACATCTATTTTAAAAAATTTTCTTCGAGAAAGGTAAAATAGCCCACATTTCTGAGGTATAGAACATTGCCAGAAATAATATTTGAGATGTGACACTGTATTATCTAGATATTTTGACAGGACTTATGCATATGTGAGAACAGAGCTATAAATATAGGGATGAACTCATATCTTGAACAAACTTCAAAGAGAAGAAAATAATAATAATGGTTAAAAAGCCACCAGGGGGCAACCCCCTCGGGTTCTCTCCTACTGTGGGAGCTTTTCTGTCCTCTCAATAAATCCTGCTTTAAAAAAAAAAGCCACAAGGAGCTGTAAGCTACAGAGGGCAATGATATTCTACCATTAACAAACACTGATAGATACTCTTGTAGACTGTAAATGACAGACATATCTAAATTCACTTACACATTTCTTGCAATCAAAACATGCAAATTTTAAAATTAAAAAGTGTACAATTTCAAAAGCGTAACTGTCTGTCCTTGTTTAGTCTATACTGAAGAGTTTTATTTTTACTTTTAAAGAAAGATGTAAATCAGCAGAGCCCAAATATTCATTGATAATGATGAGAAAATGTCTGACATGTTTAAGGCAATTTTTATCACTAGGAGTTCAAAACCAACTATAATATCATAATAGATATATATCTACACATTTGAACTTGAAAATGACTGAATTTTCATATGACTCTAATATGTATGATTTTTAAGGTCAACTGAAAGCTACTGTAGGGCTATTCTTCAATTAAAATGTATAAGCCTCTACTTCTATAAGCATTGGCTTCTTTGGGCAGGCTATCCTGAGTATTTCCCCTCCTCTCCTTCCAAGTCCTGCACAATGGCAAATTAGCCAGTCCTTCCGTAGCACTTGGTATATACAGACAATAGACCTGTGCCCTGTATGGACACTGCAGCGGTGTTAATTTTATGTGGTTCTATCTTTCCCACTATCCTAGAAACTCTTTCGAGGGATGAAAACCATGTCTTATTATTCATTGACCTAGCACAAGGTCCAACACATAATAGATTTCCTATCAATGTGAGTTCAGTGGAATAGCGCTGGGAAGATGAAAAGTTGCAGGAAACATAGCCTATCTCTCTATCTCTCTCTCTATCTCTCTTTCTCTCTCTCTTCCTCTCTCCCTCCTTTCCTCCCTCTCGAGATTTTATAATCTAAAAGACAAAAAAGAATGAAATTGACAAAATACGTGTTTACTGATTATACATGCATTAGTTTGACCATAGAAAGATCCATCGTTTTCTGGGCCAAAGTTCTCTAAGACTACTATAATTTGGGGTTCAGAATGCTCTTTCTTATTCAAACAGAGTCCTGGAAAGTAAGAAAGGCATAAAGGTGATTGGCATAACATTTATCAACTTCTCCATGAGTGATTAGATAGGAGGGCAAGAGTGCCAGGGTTAAAATTGTAATCTCTAGAAATAGAGTTGAAGACCTGAAGAAGAAGATAATGGCTTTGTCAAAATCTCTGTGGCAATTCTTTCTTAAAGTCAAGAGTAATAAAAATATCCAGGAAGATTTTCTTTTAATATATTTCTTGTCCATTGGAACAGATTTGAAATAAAGTGTTGTATTTAGACTGTGAAAAACAATGATACATTTAATAGGATAGGAAATGTGGAAGTGAAACTTAGACTGACTTTTTCTTAAGAAGTTCTGTGATTTTGAACTAGATTAATCTTTGGGCACTCAGTCTCCTATTTTAAAATGACTACTTTGAATGAAATGACAACTATGGCATCCTTCAATTTCCTGAATTCTAAGTAGGAGTATAGAAATGCCAGTCTTTCTCCAGGTCAATAGTCCTTAAATAGGCTGACTTCACCCTGGGAGTGGGGCAGAACCACTATGCCCAGTGGTACAGGTTTTGCATAGCACAACTTCAGGGGGTGCTGTTGGCACAGACCACAGTGCAAATGGCACCTCTGGGTTTGTGAAGTGCTTCACTGTTGCAACCACACATGGTGAAAAAAAACTTTAGAATTTCCATTTATATCTGTTCAGGATCTAAGATCCAATTTAAAAATTTGGTTTCATTAATAATTAATACCTGAATGGAGGGGCAGGAAAGAGTGAGAGTCTATAGAATTCTTCAGAATTACTTTTTTTAAAATTGTTTTTAAAAGAAAGAGTAGAAGTCCCACAACTGGGAATTGTTCTAAACACCTTCACTGTTGACTTGCTTTCAAAATACCACCATGTGCTGCAATACAGTTCCCTGTGCTACATTAAGAGAATTTATAGATTATACAATCTACCTGTAACTAATCTTCTGACAGTGGGTAAGTAGCCTATAAAACTTCCTATATAGTCACATGCCACAACATAGATAAACCTTGAAGACATTATGCTAAGTAAAATTAAGCCAGTCACAAAAAGACAAATACTGTATGATTCCACTTATATGAGGTCTCTAAAGTAATCAAATTTATAGAAGTAGAAGGTAGAATGGTGGTTGCCACTCCCTGAGGGGGAGGGTTATGGGATGAGATTGTTTAATTGATGCAGAGTCTCAGTTTTGCAAGATGAAAAAGTTCTGGAGATCTGTTTCACAACAATGTAAACATAGTTAACACTGCTGAACTGCACAGTTAAAAATGGTTAAGATTAAAAATTTTGTGTTTCTGACCACAACAAAAAAATGTCCGCACAAAATCATAGATTGAAAATAATACTAACGTTTTCAAAAGAAACATCAGAAGCACTAACGCTTCTATAATTAGGATGTCTTCATGGGCAAACCATAGGAGACTCTCAGGAAGATGGCAGCAGAACCAATTGGACTATGTGAGTCTCAGTGTGAGTGAGTCAGAGTATGGAAAACTTTGCATACATGTTGGTGAGTAAGTGGGCGTGTGAGTGACTGATTATGGACTCAGAAGCAAGCGGCCAAGGATCGCCTAGTGAAGCAGCTGGCACCACAGCTGCTCTGCTTCGTCCCTAGCACTTCCTGAGGAGTAGAAGCTGAGCGCCACGTTTTTAAAATCAACAAATCCTTCTCAGGAAGAAGCTCCCGGGAGAGACTACCAGCATCAAGCTCTGCCTCACCACTGTAGCACCTGGTCGTACTCTGACAGCAAGGGCTATGGAGGGAGCACAGTGAGGGAGCCCAGAGGCAGAGCACCACTGGAGAAGACAAAAGAGGCACCTTGCCACCATCTTGAAAACAGAGCAGGAAAGTGCTCTGACTTGCTCACCAGGGAGTGACAGACCCAACCCGATCTCTGTGACCAGCAGTTTAACTACTCAGGGATTGATTGTGACCCAGAGGGAATATCCTAAAAGCACAAACTCTGGAGGGACAGGACAAGTGCTGAGCCTTAGGCACCCCACCCCATTGGGGTATGGGACAATGTATGGGGCCAGAAAAGGATTAAGAAGACCTCCAAAGAGATCAGTGGTAAGTCTGGGCTGTTACCCCTACTCCCCAGCGATCCTTTGAATGTCAAAACGACATGGCTGGGGCACAACTGAGAATGACAAACCCAGGCGGAGCCTAGAGATCAACTGCAGTGGGAGGACTCCACTCCAGGAAAAGCCTGGCTGGGGCATCCCCCCCAATACCTGGGGGAAAGACAATCTCACACCTCCTCACTGGAGGGAATCCCCCTGACAATACTAAAGTGGGAGGGGAGTAATAAAGTCCCACATCCCCCTCTTCCTTCCCTGGACCTGACACTGGGGAGACTGAAATGAGGGTGAAGCTCTGCAGGAGACAGTAGAGGGGCAGCTGAGAGAAACAGAACCTGCCACAAGAGGACAGGTTTTTTGCTGTTCATTTTTTCAAATTTTTTCTTTGTGCATGAATGGATATGTGAGGGTTCGATCTGCATCCTCTTCCAACCCTTTTTTCCTCTTTCTTTGTTATTTCATTTTGTGTTCTCTGTTTATGTGTGAACATGAAGGACTGAAAGTTCATCTTTTAGGTTTCTTTGTTTGTTTTTGCTTTTTTGTTCTTTTTTTTTTAGTTCAATGTGTGTGTGTATTCTTATACACCAACAAGCAGGCAAAGAACCAAATAAAAAGCACAATCCCATTCACAATACCCACCAAAAAAATGAAAGATCTCAGCATCTTCCTAATCAGAGAAGTGAAAGATCTTTACAATGAAAACTACAAAATACTGCTCAAAGAAATCCAAGAAGACACAAACAAATGGAAAAATATTCCATGCTCATGGAGAGGAATAATCAACATTGTTGAGATGTTCATCCTACCAAAGGCAATCTACAGATTCAACACAATACCCATTAAATTACCAACATCATTCTTCTCAGACCTAGGAATGACAATACAGAAATTCATATAGAAATATAAATGACCACGAATAGCCAAAACAATCCTCAGTAAAAGAAACAAAACAGGAAGTGTCACACTTCCAGATTTTAAACTTTACTTTAAGGTTATAATAATCAAAGCAGCCTGGTATTGGTACAAAAATAGGCATATGGACCAAGGGAACAGGATAGAGATTCCAGAAGCAAAACCTCAATTCCTCAACCAACTCATCTTTGACAAAGCCTCCACCACCAACCACTGGGGAGAGGAGAACCTATTCGGTAAATGGTGCTGGGAAAACTGACTGATCACATGCAGAAGTTTGAAACAGGACCCCTACCTGTCACCATAGACCAAAATAAACTCTAAATGGATCAAAGACTTAAACATAAAACTTCAAACTATAAGAACCTTAGAAAATGTAGGAGATACCCTTATGGAAATTGGAACTGGCAACCAGTTCCTGATCAAAACCTCAGGTGCCCATGTCATACGAAATAAGATAGACAAGTGGGACAGCATCAAACTGAACAGCTTCTGCATAGCAAAAGAAACCATTGAGAGAGTGGGGAGACAACCCAAAGAATGGGAAAAAGTATTTGCCAACTGTATATCTGACAAAGGTCTAATATCCAGGATCTATAAGGAACTCAAACGTACCAAAAGGAAAAAAACAAACAGCCCCATTAAAAAGTAGGCAAAAGACATGAACAGACATTTCTCAAAAGAAGATATACGGGCAGTCAACAGACACATGAAAAAGTGCTCAGCCTCACTAATCATCAGAGAAATGAGAATCGAAACCACATTGAGATACCACCTAATCCCAGTAAGAATGGCCATCATTAATAAATGAACAACAACAGATGCTGGTAACGATGGAGAGAAAAAAGAATACTTATACACTGCTGGTGAGAATGCAAACTAGTGTAACCTCTTTGGAAAACAGTATGGCAATTTCTAAAAGAAATAGACATTGACCTTCCATATGAACCAGCAATCTCCCTACTGGGAATATACCCAGAGGAACTCAAATCATTCTACAAAAAAGATACCTGCACACACATGTTTATTGCAACACTATTCACAATAGCAAAAACATGAAATCAACCATGCTGCCCATCAAAACTGTATTGGATTTTTTAAATGTGGTATATATACATGATGAAATATTATGCAACCATAAAGAAGGACAAACAAATGGACTTTGCAGCAACTTGGATGAATTTAGAATTTCTCATACTCGGTGATCTATCACAGAAACAAAGAACAGAGTATCACATGTTCTCACTCATAAGTGGACCCCGAATATCTACCACAAATGCTATAAGAAAGGGTTTGGCAGTAGTGGGATACTGCCAGAGTGGGTGGTGGGGTGGACACAACATCAATAAGGGTATCTGATCTCAAACCAGGCAAAGTGGGGACCAAAGGGAGGTCCAAACTTTACCAGTATCATGACCTCTTGTATACCTATTCCTGAATTGTACCCCACATCTTTAAAATTTTTTTTAAAAGGATGTTTTCATGAACACTAATACAAGCTTAAAAACTGCAGCCGGTCAGGCTGGTGGCTCACACCTGTAATTCCAGCACTTTGGGAGGTAGAGACCAGAGGATTGCCTGAGCCCAGGATTTAGAGACCTGCCTGGGCAACATGGCAAGACTTCCTCTCTACAATAAAATGTAAAAAATTAGCCAGGCATGGTGGCATGTGTCTGTATTCCCAGCTACTCAGGAGACTGAGGAGGAAGGTTTGCCTGAGCCCAGAATGTCGAAGCTGCGGTGACCGCGAGCATGCCACTGCACTCCAGCCCAGGCAATAGAGTAAGACACTAACTCAGAGAAAGAAAAAAAAAACAGCCATCAAATTAGATTATTTTTTTTAAAGTGTAGCTACCAAAAGACTATTGAAATTATTGTAGATTTTCATACTGTTCTATTAACAATTAACTCTTAATATATTAGCACATTAGTAAATATACATAATTTTAAAATAAATAAATAAAAATGTGTTGTGAGTACGTGGTCATTTTTCCCCCACTAGGGCACATTATCAAAAATTTTGGAGGTTCTGTTGCAGAGTACTGATACCCATGATCACTGTCACCACCATGGATCTGTGGGAAGACTGAGGAGACAGTTCCCAAAAAACTGATATGCTGAAGCAGACAGTTATTGTTAGAGCAATGTCAGCTAATTGTGTAAAAGGCATAGAAGAGAAGGGAAAGAGTAACAATGGTTTTGCAAGCAAGAGGGCAAAATAATGTCAAATCACCTTTGTTTTGAGAAGTTTTCACTCTAGCATAATGGTTTGAAGTTTCGCCTGTTGCTACTGCCATCTAAAACTCTTTGAAAAATATAGATTTTTAAAGGAAGCCTCCAAACCATATCCATCTTGTACATGGGCAGGTTTGTGTCCATGCTAGTGTCTACTGATGTGTTCTTGGCTCTCAAAGATGAGGAGACCAGCACCAAGGTAGCTCTAACACAATCACTTTCACTCTGAAAATTTGACCAGTTCAAAGCATCAGGGATTTCTTTGCACATCAAAAAAATGAGAAAATGAAAAATTGTGAGAAAATGTATAATTTTAAAAAAAACCTCTGGGGTGCGGTGACTCAAGCCTGTAATCCCAGCACTTTGGGAGGTCAAGGCGAGAGGATAGCCTGAGCTCAGGGGTTCGAGACTAGCCTGGGCAACTTGGTGAGAACTTTTCTCTACAATATATCAAAAAAATTAGCTGGGTGTGGTAGCACGCCTCTAGTTCTAGCTACTTGGAAAGCTGAGGTGGAAGGATTGCCTGAACTCAGCAGGTTAATGCTGGGGTGGCCATGAGCATGCCACTGCACTCCAGCCTGGGCAGGGCAACAGAGTTAGACTCTGATGGAAAAAAAAAAAAAACCTCAAGTACAATTAGTCCTCTTGCCAGGCTCAAGGAAACAAAAAATAAAGTGATATTTTCCTAATATTCTCTAATGAAATGGTGGATACTACTTAATAAGGAAGTTACAAGGGGAGATCCAAAAGAACCCAGAATTTATTTATAAAAAATATAAAAAATTGTGTATTTATTCTTACATGTTTAAACTTTAGTCACCTTCAGAGTACTCTCCATTTGATGTAATACATCTATCAAGAAGATTTTTCCACTGCTCAAGGCAGTTTTTGAACTCATCAATTTGGATGCCTTTTTGTGCTTCTGCTGTTTTTTGTTTCACCTCTTCAGAGTACTGATACCCAGAGTACTGATTCCCAGAGTACTGATTCAATTGGTCAAATGTTTCCCTTTGAGGACTTTTTTCATCGGGAAAAAAAAAAAAACTTATCTCAGGGTAAAATCCAGTGAATAGGGAGGGTGGGGAACAGGGGTCACACCATTTTTGGTCACAAACTGCTGAACACTCAGAACAGTGTGGGCAGTTGCACTTGTAAATCACCCATCATGATATGAGCAAATGCATTGAAAGAATCTCCAAAAACATTCACTGAAGCCGAACGCAGCTTCTCACAACAATACTAGCAGGTACACTGATGTTGATGGGCTCCTAGAACACTTACCTAGCGGGGGAAGCCTGTACTACAAAGGGCCTGCCCACCAAAAAATAATTCCCTTTTTTTGCCCCTCCCCCCCCGCCGGCCCCAATATATAGAGTAGTTCCCTTATCCTTGGTTTCACTTTCTGAGGTTTCAGTTACCTGCAGTTAACTACAGTTCAAAAATGTTTAGTGGAAAATTCCAGAAATAAACAATTCATAAATTTTAAACTCCATGCCATTCTGAGTAGCATGATGAAATCTTTTGTTGTCCCACTCTGTTCTGCCCAGGACGTGAATCATCCCATGGTCCAGTGTATCCACACAGTCTACACTACCCACCTTCTAGGAGTGTAGTGTAGTACCCTTTTGAGTTATCAGATCTAAAAAACACAGTCTGTATAGCATTCAGTTCTATCCACAGTTTCAGTCAACCACTGGGGCTCTTGAAACATATCATTAGAGGAAAAGTGGGAACTACCGTAAATAAGAATCAGACATTTTATTTTATTTTATTTTATTTTTATTTTTATTTTTTTTTTAGTTGGAGTCTCACTCTATCGCCCAGACTTGAGTGCAGTGGCCGCTCCCGGCCACCGCAGCCTCGACCTGCGAGGCTCCGGCAATCCTTCCGCCTCAGCCTTCCAAGTAACTGGAACTACAGGCATGCGCTACCACGCCCGGCTAATTATTTTCGAGAATCAGACATTTTAAAACAAGTATAATCCCTTAATTGGTACAGTTTTAATATTGGAACATAGCCATGTGATGAACAGATATTTGTATTGGTAAAATAAGATCTTGGGGAAAGGGAGAAAATTATATTATTGCTCATATTTTCTTGTTACATTTTTACGCTTATTTGATTAAGACAAATGTTAAGGGGAACTGTCAACTTCTGGATTCTTTTTTTCAGGGGTTGCGTAAAATTAAAATTACTAGTCACTTCCTTAGATTACTGGCCAGGCCACAACTATAAGAGATAGCAGAGAACTATTTCTTTTGTTGTGCCACTTTACAGTAGATTTGAATTGTAATACCAAGAATAGTGTAATCTCAAGCCAATCTGGGTTCCAATTTAGCTATCAAATAGTTGTAAACAATACCAAATCTTCAGAAGACCTGTCTTCCAGACGACTGAGTGGAGGTCTGAAATATGTGTGGCTGGAGACGGTTTAGAATGTCCAAGTCCAAGATTGTCTCTGTTCTCTATTCTGGTTCCTCTGTGAGGAAAATTGCCTCAGTTGAATGGTACAAACAGTTCACAGTTTCTGCTTCCTTTCCCTTGGATGTTCAATTTGTGGGTGATTACCTTCCCGCTTTATGAGTCTAATTTGTCTTCCTTTTATTTCTAAAACAGCAGGTTAAGGGTAAAATATGAAATAATGGCATTTAGTGGGTGATTGATCTTTCCACTGGTAATGTCATAAATATGGCCAAGCGTCTCCCTTCCAGAAATGGAATGAGAAGTAATTCGGTGAGATTCTGAAGCATAAATTTAGAGCTATTTGCAGGGCACAAACAATATACAAGAAGATTGATGTCTGGAATGTATAACTTATGCTGAATTGTTCATGTAAAACAGCCTGGCAGTGAACGTTAAGTTTATAGGTTTAGGCCACTGCTGAGTATGGCAAGCTTGTTTAGCTGTGCCACAAAACAAGGACCTATCGAACATTCTCATATCAATACCCAAAAGGCACCTGGACTCAAGTGAATGGAAAACATTTCTCTATTCATTGTTCATACCTCACTTCATTTGAAAGATTGGAAGAAGAATGGTAAATAACTTATGCCTGGAGATGATAGAAAGTGGAGATTCTATCAGATTGTGCAGGGTTGTAGATGCTCAATTCAATCTCAAATTCCCCAGGAGAACAAATTTACAATGGCTTCTTTTTGTGCATGAGTTGTCATATATTCCTATTTCAAAAATAAATTAATTAAAATATTCAAATATAAAGTTAAATATTTATCTTAATACTGACTATATTGTTGATAGTTAATTTTAAAATGGTAATTAAAATATTTACTTGCAACAATATGGACCTTGCTTTTTGTATGCCAGATAGATTTTACCTTCAATGACATGCCAGAATTTACAACCGGGCTGATTGTGATTGGCCCTAGGAGATATCTCACTAAAGATCTGCTTAGATTATTCTCCTCTAATCACAGTCAAATTGGTTTTCTATTTCAATGCAGCAAACCATTTTTCAAGGTATTCACAGGGTCTGCCTCTCTGGTTATAGTCCCTTTTGTTTGAATTCCATTGAACTTATCTGAAGTGAGAGAGTCTCAGTGGAGACAACACCAAAACGTAGGATATTAGAATTCTATGGTCCTCGCTCAGTTTTCATATTTTCCCTGACATTTTCCTAAATGTCAAGAGTTCTTTCTGTTGAGAGTCTTCCCACTTCTCATTTTCTTTTTACTGTCATGAGAGCATTTATTTTGAGTATATAACAATGCACCCATTTCCCACTTAAAAGGATTTAAATGGCAAACACAAGTTTCAAACGAGAAATAATGAACAAAATATGGAATGTGTCCTCTCCAAATGAATCTCAGCCACAAATCTCAACATTTAGAAAAGAGGGCTCCTGGTCTGTCTGTTTCTTCAACTGATAAATCCATATAACAAATGTATTTATTCATTCAGTTAACTGGACATTTACCAAGCACCAAACCAGCAGTCCCTACTGGGAAGTTCATAGTCTAGGTAGGATACTTTCAAATTAATAAAGTATAACCTACATTACTTTAACAGTAAGATATTTAATGCTTTGTTTTATAAGAAATAATAATCAAATGTAAAAGAAACCTGTGCATATGCATCCCTAAAATCCCTCTTTTTCCCCCAGCATAAAGCCCTTTCTAGAAAGTCATTCTAAATTAATGAAAAGCCCCAGGCTTGTGTTCATGATGGCAACCATGTGCTCAAATAGTTCCATGTGCCCAGTGGACTAAGAACGGAGGAATTCTAGACAGACTGTGAATGTTTTCCACCTATGACAACATCTCCAATAAAGCTCTGAGAGCAGAAATTAAAATTTTAAAAAATAATGCAGAGAATGTGTTCATCATAAATGTAAGAGACTTTCCATTACATAAAAAACATGTTTTCTTTTCATCTTGATCACATTACTCCACTAAGCCTTTAATAAAATGAATTGCAAGTCATTTATTTTCTTTCTAAAAAGAAATACATCTTGCATTCTATCATTCTTAGAATTCAAAAGAGAAAAGCTGAGACTTCTCTAATCTCACAGCATTAGTTAATAAAATGCAGCACCAGGGAAACAAATTTTATGGCAATTCATTACATTCATCAGTCCAATAAACACATCTTCATTCTTAATTTTGGCTTCTTCTCTATTAGTAAAAGTCAGACTTCAAGTCCAAGTTGTAATTGGTGTCTGTCTAGACTTAATATCCCCAATGAGAGCAGTAAGTATCTATTATTGTGTTGTCCAACAAAGCCAAATGGATCTTGCTGAATGCTTCCATATCTTTGCTGCAGGTATACCCCCAAATGAAGTTAAAATTACATAAGAAATTGAATTGTCATTTGACCTTCTGTTGCTGCATTTTGAGAGCCAATTGCAAAATCCACATTTTATGCATTTACCCTCAGAATCTGTGCTTAACTGGTCTCAAATATAAAGTTCCTAACAAATCTAATCACCCATCCATTAGCATCTGTTTCAGTTTACTATTACATCACAAAAAGCATAAAACTATAATAATTCTTATCTCAGGACTGATGCATTCTATCATTTGTCTCTCTACTGGGTTACCATAATGACTAACTATGTCAGCCCCAAACCAATGCCCCATGATAATTTTAATCAGTGGTTACTCTTGACAAAATCTTTTTAATTAATGTCTTTTTTATGCCCCCACCCCAAGATTTAAGTGCATGTAGCTTCCATTTAAGAGTCTCTGTTCAGAACAATGCCATTCACTGCTTTTGCTTTTGTTGGTGATCACTGTATGTTTTAATGTATACATGCCATTAAACAGACAGTAGATTCTGTTTCAGTGTTAAGGACAGACGTGTATCTAAAGATTTTCCCTTAAATGTTCTCAATGTTGTTCAAACCATGTCTTTGACAGGCACAGTCCTTTCACTGTGGTCAACGTCTAGTGAAAGAGACCTACAGCCCTGGCACTGAGTTCTATAATCCCATCTAAGCCAAAGCAAGAAGAGAGTTCATGGCTGTGAAACTCAGTGTTACAAGGAGGCTTGTCCCAAAGGGGTTTCAAGTAGCTATCACCTGATTATGTAACTGGACATGTCTCCCACTTCTTTCCCAAACAGGGTAATGATATGTGTCATGTTTTAAATCAGTTCTCCAGATGTTTGTCTTTCTGTTGTCAAGTCTTACTCCCAGCTGTCCTAAGTGACTTCTTTTTAAAAAGCAACTTCAAGACACCTACATGAGAACATGGAACTGACTGTCATTGTTCCTAGGACTCTGTTTTTCAAAAGCCATGTTAGGTTGTGCACGGTGAGTCCAATGCAGGAAGAAGAGGATGCATTTTGTAAACTTGGGTCATGGTGGTTAGGATTTCTGACCCAGCTAATATACTTAAGCCTGCATTTTGATCCCTGCTAATTTATCTCCCAATTTATCTCATAGATTGCTCCAGGCACATCTGACATACTTTAATATCAAAATGTAAATTAGACACCCCCACAAACCACCTCCACTCTCTCACGTTGCCCTAAATTTGGACTTTACTTTCCTCGCTATTCTTGAGCTGCTCTTGATCACGTGGCGTTTCCCCCAAAAAATGTTGCCTCAGGGGATGAAGAAGACAGAGCATTGTAAAGTTGCCCAGTCTCATGACAGTGCCGAGCTCCATTTGCTGTACCACTCTCTTTTAAAAGCTGGGAGACCTGGAAAGGCAGCGCTGACCCCACGAAGCAGTTGGCACTTTGGGATCCCCTCTGCCCAGCCTGAGCTCGGGAGTTTCTGCAGTGGGCACTAAGCCCCCATAGCTAAACAGGTACTATTTGACCACCCAACACAAATAAATCCTGAGGTTAAGAGAAGAGTCTGAGAAAATCCGGTGCTCTGGCCCTCTTTGGTAACAAGGCACACGAGCAAGTAAAGGATCATCTGAAATCCACTCCTGTATGAGAGGTATTAAAACTAGAAGCCACATTTAATTCGTCCAACTCAAGAAAACCCTGGGGGAGGAGGGTGGCGGTAAAGGGAAACCCAGTTCTCTACCTAGAAAGGAGCTTCTGTTCCACTTTATTAAATGTTTTAAGCAGATTTAAGTTTTAGGACAAATTCCTGCTCTCCAAGGAACACACGCCCAAGAACTAGGAGATCAGCCAGGAGCAGTGGCCGCATCCATGGTCAGAGGGAAGAAACCTCATGTGATGAGAAGGGGGAGGTGAGTGCATGAGGGAGGAAGGGGGGAATTGGGAGGGGCTTGGAAAGGGGAGGCAAAGGAGTGAGATCTGCATCTCGTGGGCTTTTATTCACATTAGGGAGACCAAGGAGAGAGGTCTAGTCTAGTAGCCTGCAAATGTGTCTGAGAAGTGACAGGCCGGGACAATGACTGCAGAGCTGCCCTAAATACTCTTTGCACAAGGCTGTGACCCTAATTGTGGGTGAGCTCTGGGACACACGCTCTGTCCCTGGAGATCCACATAGTCAAATAAACCTGGCCGAGCTGAACACCCTGGAAAGCCATGAGTATCTCTCTGAACAAAGCCCCAGCAAGAAACAGGGTGACTGAGCCAGAATCCCAGGGTAGCTAACTTGACCCAAGAGAGGCAGCTCCCCAGTGCTATGCTGGTTTCTAAATCCTTCTGCAGGAAACTATGAAATTATGATAAAGAATAACCACTCCACAAGGCCATTATTGCAAGCAAGGTGAATGAACACAAGCACAGGACTTCTAAAATCTCTGTAGAGTCCAGCAGAAAGCCTCTCACCCAAGCATGTGGGAAGTAGAGACCTTGTCCTCATGGCCCCATCTCTATTTCTGAGTCCCAATTCTTTTTCCTCACCTCTTACCCTCCTCCTGCCCTCCCAACCCCCAGTTTCCAACTATTCAGAAAACTCCATACACATTTGGACATTGAGATCCACTTGGTGGTTGACCACCCACCACTGCAGCCCAGTCTTGGCTCTGCTGTCCAGATGACCTTGAATCAGTTAGTTCATGTCTCTGTGCCTCTGTTTCTTCATCTGTCAGTTATGAATAATAATGCCACCTACTGCACAGAATTGTTGGGAGGCTCAAAGAAGGTGACAGGAGTAGAAAGCGCCAGATACCATGTTGGTACTTAGACCATCAGGCAAATGTTGGCAGATGTTGTAGTTACCATTGGTGGTATTGTCAGGAGACATCCCCTCATCTATCCCATAGTTACCATCTTCCTACCTCAAGCCTTTGGCTCTGTCCCAGATCTCATTCCTAAGTTGTATAGTGCTTTACCCTTGTTCCTGTCATGTTTATATCAAAAGTCACAGACAAAAGCAGTGAGGAGGCATTTTATTTCTGAAGTTGTTAATTTTACTCTAGACTTCCAAAAAAAGGATCACCCATCTGTCAAAAAAAAAAAAAGACAGAGAAGATAAAAGATTTTTAAAAGTAATTATTTAAGTGCCAACCGAGAGGAAATGAAAATGCACTTGGCTCGGTTATTGAGTAGAATTAGAGGACGGTGTTGTACGATCGTAAATCTGCTTCATAGAAGAGAAAGAGAGATATGATGATCCTTTAAAAAAATAAACAAACTATCAGCTTGCCCCAACAAAACACATTCTGTATAGACAAATTCAGAGAAGTGACTTTCTATTTGAAACTGTGGCTCCTCTCCTGCCAAAGCCACCTCCTGTTTTAAAGCCACGTATCTAGACATGGGGATTTTTCCGGGTTTGTACTACTGTTTGTATTGCTTTCAATGCTCTGATGAACTGCAGGTGTAGTTTGCACAGACAATGCTTCTACAAGTCTGGGTCATGAAATGCCGCGCAACACAGAATCCTTTCCCCACCATCTCCACATCTTTCCCAAGGTTTGCTCTCACCAGATGATCACACCCTAAAAGGTTTCACTAACGGAATCATGCAAAGACACATACACTTGACGGAGGTAGCACAAACCTTCATGAATAAAACAGTTGGCTTTTTCTTCTTCAACCCAAAGTACTTTTCAACATCCCAATCCAATCAGAAGCAAACAGCAAAGCTCTTTCCCTTTCTAAGGTTAATTTCAAAAGTTGCAAACCCCACCAATTTCTGCACTTGATGTTCAAACCAGTACAATCAACAGCATCAGTCCTCCTAGCAAATAATTACAGGATTAATTTGTTCTCCAGCGCCTCTGCTAAACCCTTCACATTTTTTTTATTCTAACCGTGCAACAGAGGTCCTTTCTCCTCGCTCCCAAGTTTCCCTGTGTAGGTCGAAGCATCACTCACCTCGCTCATGTTGGCTCAAACTCGACTGCTCGGTCCGGCGGCTAAGCACAGAGAGCAATGCTCAGGGGTCGATTCTCCACCGGTCCTGGCTTTTCTCTTAAAAAGAGCTGCCCGGTAGCATCATGCCTCCTGTGAGCCAATGAGATGCATTCACCTGTCTGAACGCCTGGCATACATCTGAGAGCACCAGGGGCCACCTAGTGGTGCAGAGGAGAACGGCACTCTAGGTCACTGCTCCAAATTCCACCAGGGAGAGAAGAAATGCTAGATTTAAAATAATAATAATAAAGTAATGCACTCCAGCCTGGGCAACAGAGCAAGACCCTGTCTTAAAAATAAATGTAAAGAAGGAAAAGGCCTAGGTACAAAGATCATCACAGGAATGCCATTGTGTGTTTTCTCAAGTGGTATAGGATTTACAATCGGAAGGAGGTTTGCTTTTCTAAGGAAGAGGGGTTCTGAAAACAGGAGCTGTATTTTCCTTGCCCTTTGTGACACAAACCTCAGCCTTAAGACTTTAATATTTCCACTCCCTCTCCCCCATCTTGAATCTGTGAGCCTGTCTGTGCCCTGAGCTGGAAGGACATAAGCAGACAGACCTGGGCGTGGATTTGAGTTCTCATGATTTCTGCAAGCAAAGAAAGTAGTCGCCAGCTTTATTTGTGTGTGCTTTTCACAGTAACAGCAGCACTGAAAAGGAGTCGCAGCTTCAACTCTGAATGTCTCCTTGCCTCAGCCCTGCTCAGTCTTTCTGGAAGAGGCTCAGTTCTTTACTCAGTCCTGAGCTCGTGAGGCTCTGAAGAGCCTTCAGGGCATCAGAGTGGACTCTCGAGCTTCCCAGGGGAGATATTGTACAGACTCAAGGAGCATTCGCATCCTATTACCTAGTCCTGGCATGGGACTTGACAAGCTTGGCAAGAAGGTTCAAGTGTCCCCTGACACCCTCACAGGGGACTCTCTTCTCCCTGGATAGAGCGGGCCACCTGACCCCAGTCATCCAATCCTCTCCACTCCCCAACTCAACATCCACTGTGCCCTCCTCCCCTGGACCACACTCCTTCCAAGCCCAGTCCTGGCATTGCAACCACCTTTTCAGTCCAACTCAGACAGTAGGTGAAAGGCCACACACTCCAAGTGAGCACCAGTGATAGCAGGTTGTCCACAGAGGCACAGGCCAGGAGCCCTTGTCAGAGAGAGTGTGAACTCGAGGCAGCAAGACTGAGTCTCTCCAGTGGCTTCCTGTGGGAAGCAATCTTCTCAACTTACAGCTACGTCACATGGGATCGCGGCTACAGATGACCCCCTTCCAATGGGAAGTTTGGTACATGAGTTATTATAAGTCATAGTTCACAGAGCAACACAAATGAACATTATGTGTATTATGTGTGTAAATATAAACACTATGTGTAAATAAGCCATATATTTATATATCCTGACCACACATATCATTTGCAAACTAATAAAGGCAGCATCCTCGGTATCATCCCACTCCCCTTCTCCTCTCTGCCCTGTGTCACAGTTGTGAAGGTCTAGGCAGGACACCTTTAGGACTTCCCAGGTGATTAGAAGTGGGAGATGATGAGGAAGAGGAGGGCCAAGGTCAGGAACAAGAACCACAGCGTCATCTGAGATGTACTATGGGCCAGAGGAAGGGGAACTTGCTTGTCCACAGTAGGAGAAACCTGTGATTTCTCAGGAGCAGGGACAAACCCTCCTTAGAGACACCAGTCTTGTTGGGGATTAGAACTCCCAGTGCCTTGAGGTATATGATGGGTCCCAGATGTGGTTTTGCGGGCTATGCAGAGGAGACAAGTTGAGAAGACACAGAGAAGCAGCCTACGCTCTGTTGACTGGCCCTGGAACAGACCTGAATTTTCTATTAACATAAAGAAACATACAGGTCCGCAGCAACCTGGGGCTGGGAAACTGCAACAGTGCTGGGGATCCCAGGGGCGAGGCCGAGATTGGAGGTGCTGGACCGGGCTGAAGCTTTGCTGAGTAGAGTGCGCAATTATTTGGAACTAACTAGAGGGTTCTAAAAGCTATGGGGGAGAGGAGAGTCGTGTCCCGGGTTCGTAACATTCCCCACAAAATTCATATGCTGAAGTATTAACACTCAACACCTCAAAATGTGACCTCATTTGGAGATCAGATTTTTAAAGAGGTCCTTAAGTTAAAGCGAGGTCACTAAGGTGGACCCTGATCTAATGTGAGCGGTGTTCTTATAAAAAGAGGAGATGAGGACACAGACACACAGGGGGATGATGCTGTGAGGACACAGGAAGAAGACAGCATCTACATGCCAAGGAAAGAGGCCTCAGAGGAACCAGCCCTGACACACCTTGACCTCACACTTCCAGCCTCTGGGACTGTGAGAGAATAAATGTCTGTTGTTGAAGCCACTCATTCTTGGTACTTTGTTATGGCAGCCACAGGAAACTAATACAAGTGACACTGCAAGCTCTTGGAGACGTATTTCAGAGAGAAACTTAAAGCACCTTACGGGGAATTTCCTCAATGTTTGCCTTATTGCACGCAATTTAACCCTATTTATTTCCCCCAGATATCTACAGTAAAGTAACAATCTCCCATTACTGAGTTATGGAATTAATAACTCAGTCTTGTTTTAGAAGGCACAAAATAGATATTTAGTATGACCATAAAGGGAGCGCCAAGCTGACCTGGGAGACTGGTGTTCATGGGTGACACAGAACAAGTCTGAGTGAGCACCCCATCCGATCCCACGTGTGGTGACTGCAGAGCTGTATGTGCAGCACTCTGGCCTGAATAAACCTTTCACCATCTCCTGACAGGCGGGTCCTCAGACCACAGTTCTCAGCCCCATCGATTCTCTTGGGGCAGTCGTGTCCCCAACAAGACCAGCCACCAGACCAAGAATTGCAAAGACCACTTGGACCTCTTCCCAGAATACCCAGTAAATGTGTGACCTTTAAACCTTTCGGCATCATTCTAATAAGCAATCAAGTTTGAGAATCCTGCCTGATGCAGCCACACTCTCTCCCGTTCTCCTACCTCTTTTTAGGGTCTGCTTGCCTATTGTATATATTTTTTAAGACACAAAGAATATATATATCTTATCTAAACAGCTCCAACATGCCCCATTACACAAATCTCCTCAGATTAACCAAGAACTCTATTACATGATAGATGGAATCATGAACCAGAAGCTTGAACTTGCATTCTTCATGTGAGGAAGGGTTTTCTGTATGACCTTGGCAAAGTCTCTCCATTTCCCAGTGTCTTATTTCCTCCATTGGTAATATAGAAATATTAAAGCATTGCATCTGCCAACCTAAGCAAAAATATATACACTAAATATATTGAGCTGGGAAATAAATTTTGAAGGAATTTCAGGAGAATTAGATCTACAGCTTCATATATTAGATCTTAGGGAATACTTCAGCCCTGCTGAATTGAAAGACAGATATGTGACTCTATAATTTATGAAAATATATATGTATATAAATATATATGGATATATATATATATGATCTGTATAAATAATATGGACAGACTATTTTCTTCTTGGAAGCTTGATCCTGCCTGAAGGTGCAGAGTTGGGCCAGGCAACCTTTGGGATTATTTATAGGGACACTATACATGGATGAACCTCGGGCTTTTCATCAGTTCTTACACCAAATGTGTCATTTGTGTATGATTTCAGGGTTATGGGATTTTAAAAAGAATTTTCTTCCTGCTTCATTTCTTCACCTTTGTAGCTCTGCCTTCTCAGACTTCATGGCTCCTAATGCTCACCACATGCTGTCTTAATTCCGCAGGGACGGAGAATGTGGTCATCCTCCCTTGAAGAGAGAGGGCACGGCCCAGCCTCAGTGACCAGCTTCCTCCCTATTTTCTGCCTTCACTACTCTCCAAACAGATGTCAAGTATAGACTCTGGGTGTCTATTCATCCTCCTCAAGCCTCAACAATCCCCTTTTTAATGAGTGAACTCAGAGGCTTCTGTCATTGACTGCACCTTCTTGAACTTGAATCTTTTGCTGCTTTGAACTTGAGTCTTCCCTACAGATTCTACCCCACTTCTCCAACATGCTGTATTTGATGTTGCCCCAAGCCATGAGGTGACCCTGGTTCTAGCTATGCATGTGGACATGCAGCACAATTCCATAACCCCTCCTGGAAGAATTTACTGATTTATTTTCATGATGCATTAATGCATGCACTTGTTTACTCGTCTTGTCTCTCCTCTCCTGGACTTTAAGCCCCTTGAGAGAGGGAGAGAGGGAGAGGTCAGGCCACACCACCCTGTTCATTCTTTCATTGCCCGAGCCTGGCAGGGTGCTTGACACCAAGCCAGCACCCAAAACTACTTCTGAATAAATAAATATCCTAGTGGTCATTCATTGTGAATGTTGCTATAAGAAAAAAAAACTCTCCTTTTGTATAAAGTCAGATTTGCTTTCCAATGCCAATAGGTAAGCATTTTCTTTCTCTTCTGAAAATGAGAAAAAAGCGTATTTCAAATATCTCTCTGCTGTCAAATGTTAATCCAGTTTTCTAAAACATTAAAAAAATGTCTGGCATAATGAGCCTGTTTTAAACCTAAATAATTAGGTTTCACAGCCTTTTTGAAGAAAAAAATTAATTAACAGAAATATTAGGTTTGACCTTCCAGGGTTTTGGCAGTAGTAATATTGCACAGCTGCCATTCCTGCCCCCATCTCTTCTCCGTGCTATTAATCACTCTTAATTGGCCACTCTATATAATAGATGTGTAGGTTTTATTATTTTTTGTAGTTATTGAAAACTTGATATATTTGAGCTGTGTGCCCCTTCCTCTCTCTCTCTCTTCTCTCCCCCCACCCCCAGTCTCTTCTCTCTCTCCTCTCTCTCTCTCTCTCTCTCTCTCACTTTCTCTCTGTCTCCCCCCCTTCTCCCATTCACATCTATGTCTCCCGAATAATTTGTGTTTTATGCTTGCACCTTCTATCCCAATCTACTACTGGATGAGGTGACTCTTCCTTCTAAAAAGCAGCAGCTAACAGAAAAGAAGGGAATGATGGGAAACAGACAATGACAAGTAAAATCCACCCACCATAGTTCTGTGGTCCTCTGTCTTGTCTCATCTCTTAATTCCAAGAGCTACAGTCTTATCTGAAGCCAATGCTATTCTTAAGGTTTATATTATTCCCTGTGTGTGGATGAAAAGGTCATTTTACAACCTGCAGTCCTTTCCAGCCCAATTAAACATCCAAGCCTATCCTGCAGATGAGGACTGTCTGGCTTGCCCACAGAGCCCATGTGTCATCCTCTGCAGCCCCTCTCTTTAATGAAAAGGTCAGTGGGTATTTGTGTCCAAGAAGCCTCTGCCTGGCACTGAAGGCAGCATTGTGGGTCCACTGATAGGACTTCCCAATTCTCAGCAGCCTGACAACTTTCAGAATTTTGCTTTGACAAGTCCTTAATTATTTTCACTGTCCCCACTTTTTGCACAGCTGAACTCCTTCAATTCACTCTCCAGCAATTGTTCCCAAAATTTCAGATTCGTGATTCTTTCTGCAGAGCCAGTGTGCTCATCTGGTGCTATGGACTAGACTGTGTTCCTCAAAAATGTATATATGGGAGTTTTAACCTCAATCTCTCTATCTGATTGTATTTGGAAATAAAGCCTTTAAAGAGGTAATTAGGGTTGCATGAGGTCACAAGGGTGGGGCCCTAATCCATTGTGATTGGTATCTTTATAAGGAGAGGAGATGAGGACACAGAGGAATGACCATGTGAGGACACAGGGAGAAAAGGGCCATCTCAGGCAGGGAGAGAGGCCCCAGGAAGAGGGCACAGCCACACACAGGGGAATGACTATGTGAGGACACAGGGAGAAGAGGGCCATCTACAGGCAAGGAGAAAGGCTTCAGAAAGAGCCAGTCCTACTAACACCTTGACCTCAGAATTCCAGCCTCCAAAAGTGTTAGAAAATAAATTTCTAATGTTTAGCTACCCAGTCTGTGGTATCCTGTTATGGCATCCTGAGCTTACTAAGATGTGGGCAACAGCTAAGGTTGGTTTCTGTAATGGACACTGTAGTAGACCACCCAAATTCCCCATGCTCTGGGGACTTAAAGACTCACTCTCTCAGCTAATGACAGTGTGGGTGATGAACTAACTCTCAATTCATTCCCAATAGAAAGAGTATTCTCACCTGAAGGGAGCTGCATTGCCCAACATCACCATGTAGAGAGCTGTCCATATTCAATATAGTCTTGGCCCCCTTGTTCCAATTTGGGATAACTCTGCAAGATCAACCATCTCAGCTCCAAAGTTTCCTATGAGATCAACTGACGTGTTGTTCTACCTGAATCTTGACCTAAATTCTCCCTCTGTCCCATCATGCCCCTTTCATTCTTACATGGGTGTAATTGCTGGAACTCTTCATTCTAATCTCTTCCTCAGAGCCTACTTCCAGGTGAGCTGACCTGACACAGTCACACCAGGAGCAGTGGGAGAAAGCAGACCTTGGTACAGCTTTTGGAGCTGGATCACCTGCCAGCCAGCTGGCAATGTGGACCCCTCAGGTACAGCATGGAAACCCAATGAAGTGCAGCAGCATGCAAGTATTAAGACACTCCCCCTAGGGAAGTGGTATGGTATGCCTATGGAAAGAGTGCATAGCATAGGAGCCACATGCCAGCCACCCGGGAAGTATCTGGGAAAAACTAGTTAGGAGGACAAGGTAATGGGACGGCTACTGCTAGGAAAGTCAAGGCTATGGACAAAGACAAGGGCAAGCTGAGAGTAGTTAATCAGGAATGCAAGGCCAACTATGAAACCTAGGTATCTTGTGCGGCATATAAAAAAATTTAAAAGAAGAAGAGGAGGGCTCTCATTTTCTATGGGCTTCATGCAATCAAGGCTGAAGGAAGGTCTAAGGCTTAATCATGAGTAGAACTCCAGACAAAGCTAAATTCTTAGTGTCAGCCAGTATACTATGCCGAGGTCAGGGTCTGATTGAAAGGAAAAGGGATCATGAGTCTTAGGTGGTTGTGCTTGGAGATCTTGAATTCACAGATGCCTCTGGTTCCTCTGGGCCTGCAGGACTAGCTTCCTTCCCCTTATTGAAGGCTAGTCCCCTGGTGCTTGAAGATGATGTAGAGGCATCTATCTGGTAAAATTATTCACTTCTAGCCGGGCTCGGTGGCTCAGCCTGTAATCCCGCGCCTTGGGAGGCTGAGGTGAGTGGATTGCCTGAGCCCGCGGGTTCGAGACCCGCCTGGGCAGGCGAAACCTCATCTCTACAATAAATCAAAAAAACTAGCCGGGCATG
>CAUYQG010283189.1:0-10736 GCA_963574415.1 Tarsius wallacei | reverse complement strand
CTCTCTCCCCCTCCTGGGCCTTAGGAGGCAGAGAGAAGGGCCCTGGGAACCCTGCATTGCAACAAGGAGCCCTCTTTCAGGAAGAATTGCTTTGGGATGCCAGGAGCTTTTGAAACCTGCCATGGTGCCACCAGATGCGTGTGTGGCCAGGCCCTGCCCTGGTTCTTCGGAGCTCTCCTGCTGGTGAGCGCAGATCATCTGGTGCTCTGCAGGCTGCCCCAAACTTCAAGAAGGCCTGGCCAGCCAGATTCCCATGAACCAGAGCTGCCCGTGGGAGAGCCGAGTTCATGAAACTGCTGCGCCCCCTGCAGGCTGTGGACTGGACATGCATCTGCCTCTGCGCTGCCAGATTTTTTTTTTTCTTTTAATAAACTTTTTTTTCTTTTCAATTGAAGTACAATCAGGCATCACTTAACGACAAGGAAATGTTCTGGGAAGTGCGTCATTAGGTGGGTTCGTCACTGTATGGACATCATAGAGTATTCTTATACGAACCTACATGGCATTTCATATGTTTATTTTTGTTTTTCAACGAAAACAGCATTTATTTTACTGTGGTATTAACATAAGCATACTGACACACAATAGGGAGTGGTTCTCATAGTAATTTCCCATTCCTTCTTCACTTTAGAACCGGAGAAATTTCCTTAACCTGCGTGGCTACAAGAAATATCTTATATACATTTTTATTTTCGTGTGAAAAACAACTTGTTCCGGCACCATTACCGAACACCAGTCATTTCCTCAACTTGATCTGCAATGCCAATGTCAAGTGCTTATAACAGGTTTCTGGCCCACGCCTATAATCCCAGCACTTTGGGAGGCTGAGGTGAGAGGATTGTCTGAATTCACAGGTTCAAGACCAGCCTGGGCAACTTGGTGAGACCTCATCTCTACAATAAATCAAAAAATTAGCCAGGCATGGTGGCATGTGCCTTTCGTTCCAACTACTTGGAAGGCTGAGGTGGAAAGAGCACCTGAGCCCCGCAGGTCGAGGCTGTGGTGGCTGTGAGCATGCCGCTGCACTCCAGCCTGGGCGACAGAGTGAGAATCCAACTAAAACAAACAAACAAACAAACAAACAAAAACAGGTTTCTGTATGTGCTCTATTATAATCTTATGGGACCACCCTCAGATGTGCTGGCTGTCACTGTCTGAAACCTGAAACATCGTTGTGGGATGCATGACTAAATAGTAGACACAGAAGCAACCAACCCCAGGAGCATGGCTGGATAAGTTATCACAGTGTGGACACATCCAGGACACCAGCACTCAGATCAAGAGATAATCATCGGCACCCCAGAGCCATCCACCTCCTCAGCAGCCCCTACCCGATGCGCTCTGTGGCTTTGAAGGTGGCAGGTTAATCTTGTCTGTTTTGAACTCTCTGTCAACGGCATCACGCGGTTGTGTGCAGTCTTTTCTATCTGGCTTCCTTTGCCCACAGGAAATGCATGCTTGTGTTCGTCAAGTGACGGGCACCAGAATGTGTATAGCAGCTCCATTCATCAACAGGGCCCAAGTGTCCGTCAACAGGGGAGTGGGGAAGCACATTGTGGTGTATTTAGACAACGGGGTCTTTATAGTAGTGGGAAGATCAGCCGCTGCTATGCACAGTCATGTAGGGGGATCCGCCACGGTCTGGGTGTTGTGTTCTTGTGCCTTTTGGACACGGACCAGGCACTATCCCGGCAGCCCAGATAGAGACCGTGAGTGGGCTATCCCAGAACATTCTCAGGCCGCATTTGGGGGCCCAGCCAGAGTCAGCGCTGAAGTCTAGTCCCTGCAGAAGCTCCTGGACTATCAACATCTTTTAACTCAGTTCTCAAGCCTCGCTGCACATCAAAACCACTCGGGAGCGCTAAGAAACACCACCACAACAACAACATAGCGACAAACCACCAGGTCCAGGCCCCACTCTCAGAAGCACTGATGTAATTGGCCTGGGGTGCAGCCTGGACACTGGTGTTTTTTTTTAAAGCTTCCCCAATGAGTCTAACATGCAGCCGGGGTTAAGAGTGACAGAGTGGCCTTTAGACCGGCAGTATCCACAGCACCTGGGAGCTTGTTGGAACTGTGAATTCTCGGCCTGCTGACTCAGAAACACTGGGGCCAGGGCCTGGGAATCTGCGTTTCCACAAGCCCTCCAGGGGCTGCTCAAAGTGTGGGAAACTTGAGCAGCCCCCTCCTCTCCCTGCAGATACTGAGGGGATTCAGTAAGTCTTGTTGAGGAGGGGAGACTCGAAGGTCACAAGTCATTATGTGTTCGGATTCTAATGAGCCCCCTTCATGCCCATTAATTTAATGAATGTTCACTTAGTGCTTCCTGCATGCCAGGCCCTGTGCGGGGGCGTGAGGGGGGTGGGGGGGTGGGGGCGGGGTTGCTCAACTTGGTGTGGCCTCATAGGATCTAATGAAGGAAGAGAGTCTGACACGCAAAGACACAATTGCAAACTGTGACAGGCACAACAAAAGCACAGTGCTTATCAGAGGTGAGAAACCCCAGAAAGATCTTCTCTGAAGATCTGACAAACTGAGCCGAGGCCTATAGATGAAGAGGATTAAATTGAGAAAAAGTGGGACAGAGAACATTTTAAGCAGTGACAGTAAAGCCTGTGCAAAGGTCCTGTGGCCAGAAGGACACGCCTATGCTTTTTGGTTTAATGGGTCAGTCAGCTGGAAGAAGTGACATCTGCCTTCTCCCATGAAACCATGGAAATAGGGAAGGAACCTGGGCCTTTTCTTCTGACCTTTAAGCAGGGGCCTTTATGAGAGGGAAAACCCGATGTTATTTTTCTTCATATTCCCCATGGGATTCTATTCGTTTCTTTTGAACCTGCATAGACTTGGCAAACTCTGGCCCATGGGCCACTGCCTGTCTTTCTAAACAAAGTTCTAACAAACTGCAGCTGTGGCCACTCATTTACACATTGTCTGTGACCACTTTCATGCTGCAATAGCAGAGCTGAGAAGGCTTGACAGAGACCCTGTCGCCCTTTACAGAAAAAGCATGCGGACTCCTAGCTTAGATGACTCTTGAAACTCAGATCCCCAAGACATGGCGTTCCCTGCTGCCCAGATCGTAGTCCTTAGGACGAACCCTCTCCTCCCTCCATGTGTTTCTTCTTCCTGTGAAAAAGGCCTGATTGAGATCTAAGGTGTGATGAGTTAGAAAGAAGGAACGTCTCCCCGCAGGACAAGAAGGTCTGCCTCCGCCAGCCTGGCAAGACTTTGCAAAGTCCCCACCCCCGTTGGTTTTCCCTGGTGCTGATGGATGGAACGGAATATTTTCTGTGCACACCCACGATGGGCGAACGTAATCAGAGCTGAGCGGGCATGACAGTCCTGGTCCGGCGAGATTGATGGAGTAGCTGGGGATCTCCCCAGCGAGGCCAGGCCTGGTGTTGACGCAGCAATATGCCTGCCTGCTCTGCTCATTAAAGTTTAATGTTTGAAAACTTCTCCTCCACTTCCCATCAGAGATCTCAAAGGCTCAAGGTAACTACACTGGAGACTGATTAAATCTTTCCTTTCTGCGCAAGAGTTTGGGGGAAGGTGTTTCTGCAACGGTAGCCAAAATATGAAATTAATCATCCTGTCTCATTTGCGGCTGTCCCAAAGCAGACAATGGAAGAGGAAGGAAAACAAAAAACAAAACAAAAAGGAGAGCAGATGAAGGGATTTCAGAAGGGCAGAGATAAACAGCCTTCCTGTGGGGCTTCGTGAAGCTTTGCTTCTTAATGAAGCAGGAGGCGGGGCCCCAGTGCAACGTGTGTCTTTTTTCTTCTTTATCCTCCATTATCTGCTTTGTGCTTTGGTGTCCCGAGGCAAGGGTATGCGTCCCTGACAGAGCTCCAGAGGGAGACAGAGTCTGAACTCTTTAAAAAAATGTTTTCTCTTGAGTCAGAGTCTCACTCTGTCACCCAGGTGGAGTACAGTAGCACGATCACAGCTCATCTCAGCTTCAACCTCCTGGGTTCAGGAAATCCTCCTGCCTCAGCCTCCCAAGAAGCTGGGACTACAGGTGTGCCTCCATGCCCAGCAATTTTTTAAAAAAAAGAGATGAAGTCTCACTCTGTTGCCCAGGCTGGTCTCGAATTCCTCCTGGCTTGGCCTCCCAAAGTGCTGAAGTACAGGCATGAGCTACTGTGCCCAGTCGAGTCTGAAGTCTTATATGCCTTCTTTCCAGATGATTCTATGCCATCACATTGGCAGGCTGTGCCCTCATCCAGATCCCTTGTTCCCGATCTTGCCTCTAGAATCTGCAGCATAGTGACCTTGAGCTGGACACTAGACTTGTATGTGAGTGGAAAGTTGTCGGACACTGACCCTCGTGTGCAGGGAAAGAGTGAGAATGCTGAGGTGGCGGGGAGGAGGGCGAGGCATGATATGCTCAGGGTATTCTTCCGCACATGCACGGAATTTGGCTGTGGTGTATTCCTCTGGGGGCAGTGGTGGCTCTGGTGTCGGTGCTTGGGGTCTGAGGGTGAGTGTGAGGCCCTGCTTTGGAGGGCTGAAGGCACGCGCTGTGGTCCAGGATGAGGGACGTCTAGGAAGGAGGTCTAGCCTATGCACGCCCCTCCCACGAGGTCACTGGAAGGCTGCAGGTTCCTGGAGCCTGTGGGCTTCTGCAGGGGAGCCACTTCCGATGGGTTGTCGGTGGGTGTGTGAGGTGGGTGCTGTGGGGTTACTGAGGAGTAGAAATGGGGGTCCAGATGGAAGCTAACCAGTTGGTGGTCCGTTTGGAGTTGGATGCGTAATAGCTTTCACTCACTGGACACCTGGGGTATGGCAACTGAGGGACCCTCCGAGATGGAAATGAGCGAAATGACAGAAAGCCCAACAGCAAGAAGGGTCCTGGATTGGCCCCTCTCCACCCCTGTTCTTTTTTTTCCTTATCCCAAACGTTTATTTTTAATTTTTATTTTTGTTTTAAAGATGTGGGGCATAACTCAGGGTAGGTACATAAGTGGCCATCATACAGGTAACGTTTGGGCCTCCCTTTGGTCTCCACTTCACCTGGCTTGAGATCAGGTACCCTTATTGATGTTATGTGCCGTCCTCCCCCCCACTACTGTCCATCCCTTTCTTATAGTATTATGGTAAATGTTCAGGGTCCGCTTATGAGTGAGTACAAGTGGTACTCAGATCTTCGTTTCTGTAACAGGTCACTGAGTATTATAGAATCTAAATCCATCCAAGTTGCTGCAAAGTTCATAATTTTTTCCTTCTTTATGGCTGTGTAATATTCCATCATGTATCTGTGCCATATCTTCTTTATCCAGTCTACTTTCAGTGGGCAGCATGGTTGGTTCCATGTTTTTGCTTTTGTGAATAGTGCAGTAAACGTGTGTGCAGGCGTCTTTTTTGTAGAGTGATTTGAGTTCTCCCGGATATATTCCCAGGAGGAGGATGCCCCTATTCTTGATGCCCCAAAGGTACTGAATGTCTTTTGGTCTCCCCATGCCTAGCTCCTCACCGTTCTGTCCTGTCTTAAATACGTCCATCTTGGAGCGACCTTCCCGGTCCACAGCAGTCTCCGTCACACCTTGTTGATTCCCTCCATCGTTCATACCACTCTCTGTCCTTATCTCACTTGCTTATTCTTTCTTGCACACGTCTGAACCCCCCTCACTCACGGCTGCTGATCACTGGATCGGAACAGGTGCTCAACAAACGGGGCAGGAGGTGCTTTGGGGGCGGGTGAGGAATGGCCCCTGCACTGAGCTCCCTGCCCAGCCAGGGAGTTCAGTCATTCTCACATCTTTATTTGCAATCAGCCACTCCATCCCTGGGTTGAGATTCGTTTCTAGTTAGAGACCATTTTCAATTAAAAAGCACATAAACCACAGCCACAGCCCTGTGCATCCCCACTCAGGAAAAAGACCCCGATCATGGATTTTATCATTTGCCACCATTGATTTTCCATGAGTAATAATTACATTTAATACACAACATCTGTACTAAGTGATATTTATATCTGCAATTATCTGGAGTAACTTTTAATGTTACATTTTTTTCAGGGAGGGGGATGTGGAGTAAATTAAATCTTTTTTTTTTTTTACTTTCGCCATCATTTTTTATCCAGACAATGCTCCTTCTCATATGAAATAATAATTTAGCAATCAGAGCCTGAAATGGTTTTATAAATGAAGTTTGAATTGACATTTCCACCAGCTGGGATGGTAATTTTCAGCTTTCACCGGGGTTGGTGAATTTAGTTCCACTCTTGAAATTTACTTTGCTATTATTATCTTCGAAATCCTTTAGTTTTTTCCCCCCCAGATAACACAGACACTGCTCTCCTCATGCTGGGTATTGCCCTGCTGTGCAGTGTTCAAAGAATCACCCTACTCTTTAGCTCAGCATTCAAGGCCTCCCACAACCAACGCACCTTTCGCAGGTCCAGAAAATGCTTATTGTGCCTTGGCTGTACGCTATGTATTCAATGGAGATGACTGAGACAGACAGATCTCTTGCCACCCTCCTGGAGTTTGCAACCTGGACAATAAAGTTGCGCATTTAGGCACACGTTTACGGATTCTGATAATTGTCCCCATGAAAAACAGTGATGAAATCGAAGGCTTGGGGGAAGGAGGCTTTAGGCAGTTTGTCCCCCTGAGGAGGTGGCATGTGAACTGACACTGGAAAGATGAGAAGGAGCCTGCCACAGAGAGATGAGAAAAGAAATTCTCAGCAGAGGGAAAGGTGAGCATCAGGGCAGGGAGGTGGGAAAGGTGGAATTGCTGAGGAATAGAGAAGAGTCCAGAACAGCCAGGCAGCATGAGCATGAATAGGGCAGAGTCTGGACCCCAGGGAGCCCAAACGTGGGGGTTGTATTTTATTCTAAGAGTCAAGCTTGGGGAGATTTCACTAGGTGGTGGCGACGATGGTGGGTGTTTGCCATAGTTTCACTTCTTTAGTTTGTGTTTCTAGAAGATTCCACTGACTGCTGTCAGGAAAACAGAGGTGGGGAGGGGCTGGCATGACCCCAGGGAGATGGCTTCCAAGCCTCGGCTGTTGTTTGGGCCAAATAGAGGGGAGGGTGCCTTGGACCAGGCTGTGGGAGGGGAGGCAGGCTGGAGAGAAGAGGGCACTTGAGAGATGGGTCATCACATGGCAGCTGGATCTTCCCTTGTGCTCAGCAGACTCTTTCTTTCATTTTTTAAGTTAAACTTTATTTTATTATAGAAATATGGGGTACAAGTAAAGATTAACTACTCAAGTAGGCTTCAAGCAGGTGAAGTTTGGGCCTCCAACTAGCCCTCACTTTCCTTGGTATAGCACCAGGTACCTTTGCATTGTTACATGACCCCCCCATAAAGAAAATGCAGTATGTATACACGATGGAGTACTAGATAGCCCTGAAGAAGAACAAAATCATGGACTTTGCAGCAAATTGGATGAAGTTGGAGACCATCATACTTAGTGATCTATCACAGAAACAAAGAGCTAAATACTGTACTTTCTCACCCACAAGTGGGCCCTGAACACTAGTCACATTAGTACCAGGGAGGGATGGGCAGTCGCTGGGCCAGCAGACATTTTCTGAGAGGTGACCACCTGACGTGCGCCATGCGTTATCCTGCCATTGTGTCTCTCCATGTGCTCCAGAATGCCCATCCCTCCCTCTCTGCCTGCTCTCCTCCTGTGATCCTGTGCTTGGCACCAGAGTCTCTCTCTGTGAAGCCTTTGGCCCCTGTGGGTCTGCAGAGGCCTCCTTCTCAGAGGTGCTAAGTCAGGGTTCTGTTTTGGGGGTATGTCATGGCTCCCGGGTGGCTTGGCAGTGTGTGGGTTCCAGGACCCTACCCTCTGGGGAGTCTGGCTCGCTGGGTCTTCCACAGGCCAGGATGTGACTTTCAAACCCAGGTGGTGCTGATGCTGACAGGTCAGGCTGGCTCTTGCTTTCCATCCCCTCCTGTTTCCCTCAGCTGAAGTTTTGTCTTGTTCTAGGTCACTAGCCTTCTGAGGGGAGAGCCGGGCCATGTCTCATGCTGTAATCTCTCAGTGCTTGGGTCCAATACTGTGCATGGAAAAGCTGCTCGAATATCTGTATTATTTTGGGTAGAGAATCCCAGAAGAATGACTGATCTCGGTAGTGTGGCTGGTCAGCCTGTCCTAGCACAGGTGGCATTTCTCTGTTGTCCCCTCTGCTGGATGCTCTCTGTCCATTCCTCGGATACCCGTCTCTCCTCTCCTCACTAATCCCACCCATCTTTCGAGTCCCAGTGTGAATGTCAGCTCTTCCTTGGTCCTTTTACCCCCTTTTACAAATGGGCAAATGGAGGCTTAGAGAGGCTTGATGACTGGATCAGGGCCCCACTGTTATAAAATTATAAGGTTTAAACCCAGTTTTTCTGAGTCCCAAATCCACACGCCAAATGGTCACTCAATGTTTTACTCCTTCATTCAGCACATAACAGTCACAGGCCTACTATGCTGAGGCGCTTTTCTGTCTCCTCCCTTCTTCTCCCTTCTTCCATTCTCAAGTTTGCCCAGATCTGCCCTCAGGGAGAAGCGGTTAGGTCTGTTCTCTCCCAGCTCTCAGCCGTTCAGATGTGTACAGGCAACTCTTAAGCTTCCCCAGAGTTCTTCCTCCCTTTGCCATAAAAGATGCTAGGGTTAAGCGTTCTCCCCAGTACGGGTCTCTCCACCCAGGCACCCCCTCCTTAGCCAGTGGCCCTTGGGGTGTGGATCCCTCCCTGGGAAGTTCCAGATCTGGCCCTGTGCAGAGTGGTCCTGTCAGTGTCTGATAGTGCAGCTCTAATTGCAAATGCCCTCTGGCTGGTAACATCTTCATCACACAGTTGACCCACAGGCTTGCTGGCCTCCCTCAAGCCGGCCTCCATCCTGGAGCTGCGACCTGTCTTCCTTCCCACATAGTCCCTGGACCCCAGAGGAATGTCCTGTATGGATGAACGCATAACTGGGAGAAGTTATACCCCAGCGATGCCTCATAATTTTTAATTCACATTTACAGCAATGACTTGCAACATTCCATGAGTCCTAAAAAGGAAAACAGTTTCCATTTCCCTGCCAAGCAGGCTCCTAACTTTCTAAATCAGTGAGTAGCAGACAAGCTGTGCAGCTGCCCTGTCCATCTGGTGGAAGGGTTGATGAGGGGTTCAGGGGAGGCTGGCTGAATCCCAGGTAAAGAGGGTTCCTCTCTGGAGGCAGATGGTGCTGGGTTCAAAACCCAGGCTGGCCTTGGCTAAGTTACCGAGGTCCCTGGAGCCTCAGTTTTCTCATCTGTGAAATGAAGGTGGTCATGGCCTCTCCCTCCTAAGTTGCTCAAATACACTAGCGGATGCAGTCAAAGCGCTCAGCACAGTTCATGGTATGTGGCTAGTGCCCAATGCATGTGAGTATTTTATCATCATTGAGGGAGACGGACGGGTAAGCAGCGACAATTCAAAGTGCCCAGCGGGGCCAGCAGAAGGGGCTGCAGTGTTGGCTAAACTAGGAGAGGGAATTGAGAGGCGCTTCTTAGGGGAGGGGGTGAATGAGATAGTGTGGAGGGAGCCGAATGTTCTCAGGGAAAGCTGGTCCTCCTGTCCGTGTGTGACCTCCTTGCTGTTGTCTCCGGGTGGGTGGGGCCACTCTGGGGCAGGGTGGGGAGCAGGCTCTTGAATATTTTCCCTCAGCTTGCCTGAGGGTTTTGGGGAGGACATGGATGTCATAACTCAGGCTCCAGGCCTGGGGTCTTCGTTCTCCCAGAAGCCCCCTGCTCCACTCTCCAGGCCCGGCTGGAGACCTGCCTTTTGCTGCAGTTACTGCAGGTGGCAGCAGAAGCCAGACTAAGTCCCTCTTCACGGGGCCGAGAGCGGGGAGGAAGCGGCCTCAGGGCCAAGCAGAGCAGGCCAGCACCGCATTAACAGAGGTCTCTATCGAGTTAGGGTCTCTGCAGACGTCTGCTGGATGGCAGGCGCCGCCCTGAGGCTGGCTCTTTATCAGGTTGCAGCCTCTTCTCTGCCTCCATCCTGAGAGACGGTGGAGTAGGGAGGCTGGGGCACAGATGCTGACTGTGATTAAGACCTCGAGAGAGAAAGTCCTGGGGAGGACGGACTCCCCCACAGAGGAGGCTCTGGTCTCACCTATGATGATCACTCCGGCAACTGTGTAGATGTGTCCAATACACAGGTCTCTCCTCAAGCCTTCCCCCTTTCTTCCCTGGTGCTCGACCAGTGCCCTAAGCCAGTGTTTGAGTTGCTTTTCTGTCAGGGCGTGGAGCTCAGTGGTCAAGAACGCAGGTTCCAGGTACGGTCCTGGTTTTTCCTCTCACTGTTGTGTGGTGTCAGGTGAGAGAATCAACCTCTCTGTGCCACAGTTTCCTCCTCTGTGAAGCTCTTCGTACGTCTTTTCCCTCTTTCTGTTCTCTTAGGAGGATCCAAGAAGACCTCTCGGTCTGTGGACAGAGAACTGTGTCTATAGGAAGTCATTCCACTGTTGCCCACCCCCCGTTATATTGCCACTGTCTCACGCGCCCTCTCCCCTCTCCCTCCCTTCACCCCCCCCAACAGCTTTATTGAGATACGATTCACCCACTTAACGCGGATAAGGCAATGGATGTAAGTGTATTCACAGTTATGCCGCCATCACCGCCACCCGTTTTAGAACATTCCATCATCTCCCAAAGGAACCCTGTCCCCTTCAGCTGTCCCGTCCCGTTCCCTTGTCTACCTCCCGCCCACCTGGGTAACTTGGTGAGGCCTCATCTCTACAAAAAAAAAAAAAAG
>CAUYQG010283183.1:0-12135 GCA_963574415.1 Tarsius wallacei | reverse complement strand
AAAGGAGACTCCCTCGGCAAGATGGCAGGGTAAGGAGTCTTCATTCCCAATTTCTCACTTTAGCCAATTCGAGGGCTCCTTGTGGTGGGATCAGAAGTAATCCAGAGTGTGGGAAAGTGACAGTCAAAAAACCCCACCTGGAGCAAATAAAAAAACATACAAAACGTACTGGTGCTTTCCTGTCTAAGTCGCCTTTTGTGTGTTCTTTTATGAGGCCCCCACCATCCTCCCCTCTGTGCACGAGGCGGCTCCGGCCCCTGGAATGTGATGTTTTTGGTCATCTCCAAAGGCTGCAGTTTTATACTGGGAGGCTGATGACACCTTTTATTATAATTATTCTTATGGTTCTGGTTATAATTATGTTTGTTTTAAGATTTTCTTTAAGAAAACAAAAACCCAACACCCTTCCCTTTAGGTTTCAAACCAAGGTGCGGGGAGCAGGGTGCTTCTAAGTTAGCGGTGGCTCTGGTGCCCTGGCTCCCCACCCCTCGGGCCAGGTGGGCCACTGGGCGCGGTGACGGCTGGGCGGCCGGGGAGTCCCCGAGGTCTGCCTTCCGGGCTGGTCACGCTTCTCTTCTACTTCCCCTCCTCTGAGTCAGGTGTGTCAGGGCTGGAGGGAGGACCGGGCAGTCTCTCTCCGTGTGTGTGTGGTTGGAGTGGTGTGTATTTCTTTTCTAGTACTTGGTCTGATGATAGCTGTGCTCTTGCCTCGAGTCAGCAGCACCTGGAGCCCCAAGTGCTCGACACTTTGTCCCACTTCCTACCGAGGCAGGCAGCCTGGTGTTGGCGGTAGGAAGGGACAACTTTGTTGGCTCCTGGGTGAGAGACCGACAGGCAGGTGCTTGCCTGGGTAGATGGGGTGTAGATATGTGGCATATAGAGATATATATTTTATAATGGGAGGGGGGATGGCACCTCCTGGGACTGGCAGAGCTGGGAGGCATGCCGGCAAGCACATGGCCCCGAGTCCACGTCCCTGGAAAGAGGGGGCCCACGGTGATAGGCGCTTATAAATACATAGATAGGGTCATGTATAAGAAATGTTATGGAGTGGGGAGTGGGGGCAGTAGGCTCTGTGTGCCGAGCCTCAGTCCCCGCTGCAGACACAGCCCCACGCCAGTCCAACAGTCTCACGCGCATACACAGGACATATTCCTATACCGATGCATAACGAGTGCACTCACCACACACACCAGGGAGCCCCTGCGCTCTTCTCCCGGGGTTCAGGACTTTGTGGAGTCAGCCCGTGCAGCTATTTACCTCTGTTGCCCTGATTGCAGGTAGACTGTCAATCCCAGAAGTTGCTAGGTGCTGAAGACAGGAAAAGGAGGAGGTTTTATTTTAGCAGGTGCTCTCCTCTAGCAGGTAGTGTTCTATCTCTTTTGCCCCTGGTGATGTCAAAAGATTCTTCTGTTAGCAACCTGTGATACTGACCTGCAACTCTAGGCACCAGTCAAGTCAGTCCTCAACTCCCCCTACCTATTCTTCCCCAACTCGAATCAACATCCAGGTCTGTCTTGGCCAGGGGGCTTCCGTTGGAACGAAAAACAAAACAAAAAAATGGGACAGCGAACCTTACCTTTTGAATAAACCAAATTAGCAATTAGTGACAAAACCAAACCAAGGCTTTGACCCCCTGCTCATTGCTCAGGAGGAAGCTCACAGCTGGTGGCCAGTCCTGCTCCTTTTTGGGGTGCTTAGTCCTGGACCCCAATCTACTCGTTTCCTTGACAGATTGGAGTTTAAGATCACACCCAGTTGCTTCCTGCCACCTCTGACATGATGGCAGGTGGGGACTGGGCCCCCCATGGGGCTGTAGCAGTTGGGAGGGGGCCTCTGCCCCCTCGGAGATCCTGTGCTGACTGCGGTGCTCGCCCAGCCCTTCCTTGCTCCAGTGGGGCTCGCTTCTGGCCTGGAGTCTGCCAGCCGCTCCAGGGGGCTGGGGGGAGGAGGACTGCCCTAGGCAGCCCAAGGTGCTCCCTCCCCCGCTGGCCAATGCTAAGGTCTTCCCAGCTCCTAGTGACAGGACAGTCTTCGTGGGCCCTCCTTCCAATACTCCTGGCTCCCCCAAGGCCACCACTTATGGAAAGGAGTCAGCCTTTCCCAGTGGCCCAAGCTCCACCTTAGTTGGATGCTCTACCCATAGGGGTTGGCACAGGGACTTGAGTCACTGAGGGGACTCAGTAGCCAAGGGTGTGGCAAGCCCAGGGGATGAGCACAGGTGGCCCGCTTACCCCAAGAAGGAATGCTGAGCACAGAGAAGCCCTTGTGGCTGGCTACTCAACATTTGTTCCTCCAGGTCTGACAACCTGACTAGGCCCCAGAACGGGCCAGGTGCCCTAGGGTCATGGAGCCCCTTTGCAGAGACAAGAGTTAATGATCACCAGCTTTTCTTTCAGCCCAAACTGTGGGCTTGGTCTCACAGTAGAACATGGCAAAGTGTAGGGGGCCTTGGTAATGTGCCAACTTGGCCAAGCTGGGACATGCTTAATCCACTTCCAACCCTTGGGGGGCATCTGGGCACAAGTATTGGATCACCTTCCAAAGGAGAGCTGTGCTTCAATGGGCTAAGGGTGGGTCCTTGATGTAGATGAGACTCAGATAACAGGCAGTGGAGTTGGGGGAGACAAAAAGGCCTGGGGAAAACTGAGTGTTCCCTCTGGAATTTTCTTTCCAAAGAGTAGGCCTATTTTCCCCCTGGAAACAAGGGTTCTAGGGACTGAAGAGGACAGCCTCCCTGCTGCAGGTGCCAGGTGGAGCATGGTGCCAAAGATCCGTGGCTCTTGCCTGGGGAAGGTAGTTGGTGCTAGTGCCAGGGGCACAGAGCCCTTGGCCTCCTGCCTGATCAGGAAGCTAGTTTCCAGTAGGCGGTTGGTGCTAACCCCCTGCCCTGTGGGAGCGGCTGGCCAGTACCCAGGCATACTAGGGAGCAGCAGGTGGGCGCTAGAGGGGTTTTGCAGTCTGCAGATGACATGAGTCTGTAGCTGTCCATTTCTTTCCAGACAGACCCTGGAGCCTTCTTGCCACTTAAACACCCTATTAGAAAGCAAGCCTCCCAAAAGAGCATCCAGCTCTTAGCGTGCTTGGCTGGTGGAGATGCCCATATGATTTTTGGCAAGTTGATAGGGTGTGAGTTGGGACAGGCAGGCCCAGCAGGAAGGAGGACTAACACTGAAAGGGTCTCACAGGGGCCCAGCGCCCCTCACTTCCGGCCGAGCTGGTCACCAGGTGACTGTGGTGACTCTGGGGAAGCCCAGAGGGGAAGAACCATCTTCTCCAGCACAGAAAAATCTGTAACAGGAGCGAGGGGAGCAGTATTGCAGCTGAGCCATCTGGGAGATGTTCTTACAGGAAAACTGCAATCGTTCATTTTCATATTTTTGATTACATAAGTATGTATAGAGTAGATTTTGGAGGCAGTTTTGAATTCCTGTTGCTGCTCCCCTTGGTGCAGAGTTGCCGTGGTGCTGTATTCGCTTTCAGGAGACACCTAGGAGTCCCTTGTGCTGCCAGTTGGGGCCAGAGGCCTGCCTGGCACCAAGCCCTGAAGAGGTCTGCTTGCTTTCTTTGGTCAAGGGCATGGTAGAGCCAGGATTCTGGTGAGAGCTGAGTTTCTAGCCAAGCCCAAGTTTCAATCCCGGGAGGTAAGTGATCTGAGTTTGTTGAGGGGCATTCTCCAGTCGGCTTGTTCCCAGGGCGGGGTGACTGGAGGGTGACACTGGAACTGTCTTTGAGGAGTCCTGTCTATTTAGAAGGGAATGGCTAAAGCCTCTCCCCTCTCCCTGGCAGGATGGGAAAAGGTGTTTTGGAAGGCTGGAACTAAGGTGGCCCTTCTGGCCATTCTCTGCTGATCAGGGATGGGCTAAAGCGTCAGCCGCCTCCTCCTTGGACCTTGTGCTGGGGTCAGAAGGATCTGGGAGGAAAGGGAGTAGCTGGAAGGCTGAGCTTCACTGTTCTAGCATAAGCTCTCAAATCTTTACGTTTTGGTAAAGGAAAGCTGGGGTTTTTGGGGAGCAAGGACCTTGTATCTGTGTGTTTCAGGAACCCAGCTAAGGTGGGCCTTTGGTGTTCGTGGGTAACCTGTCTCTGACCCCAGGCAGCGGAGTTTTAGAGGAGGGAGAAACAAGCAAGTCAAAGCAGGGGGGACAAGGACAAAGAGTCTCTTTGCTGGTGGAGACTTGCTCACGTCCCCCACCAGAGGCCCCTGGGCTCCTGAAACTCTGGTAACTGGAAAGCTCCCAGCTCTGCCCATTTGAGGGTGCAGAGGATGACTCCCCAACCCCAGTCTAGTGGCCTCCAGCCCTGTGCCTGAGGACATGAGCAGTGGTCTAAAGCGTCACCCTAGTCCCATTACACTTCACAGACCGATTTGGTTGCACAGCCCTAGAATTCAACAGACAACAAAAATGCTGAAATCCCCTAGAATACGCAGAGGGAGGAGGTGACTCAACAAGGTGCTAAAACATTTTATTAAAAATATATATTGTTAAATTAAGTCTGCTGTCTGGACAATGACTGTTTGTTTTGTTTTCTTGTAGTGGAGTTTAAAAGAGACTATTATTTTACTCTGATATATTATTATTAAAAAGGCATTTTAACTTTGTACTTGAAAACTAAATGAGCGATTTCATGTGTTTTAGCTGAGGCATTGAAGTAGCGGGTGCTTACTTATTTGTGGGAAATCATGTATTCATACTGAAGAATAAACTCCGTAGCTGATTTGGTAATACCTTTACTGTTACAGACGATTCGCTTTGACCCCGGTGGCAGAGCACTTTCACTCCACATTCCACGCAGCTAAATGCAGGACTTTCCGGACTCTTCCCTCCCCAGCCTTTTTCCTTTCTCTTAAGTTCTTCTTTTTTCCTTTTTTGTCCCCCCTTTCCCTGGTTCCAGCATCCTTTCACCACTGTATTTTTTTTAGGGTTGCTTCTCTATTTATTGACAATAATAATGTACATTTCACAGTCTGGTTCTGGGACATCCAGGGAGGGGCGTGTGGGAGAGGGCCCAAGCGGGTCCCCACCCTGCCCGCCTGGTGTTCTGTTGTATCTCTGTGTAAGTGATGCTCGTGACATAGCTGTTTATGAAATAATTAAAGAGGTCAATGCGTACAACAGATGTAGAAAGTCTGTCAGTTCCGCCTTCATCACATTTTTTTTTTTGTGCCCAGAAGAATATAATAAAGCTCCTTTCTAATGTACTTGTGCTGGAGAACACTTGAATAAATGGACTGTTTTTGTGCAAAAAGAAAAACGGAAAAAGCACCGTAATAATGTCCTTTTGTCTTGCGTCTCCTTTTCCCTGACATGACCATCACAGCCTTCTCCAGAAGGCTTGAGGACATAAGTGGGGAGGTATTGGCATTGGGTCTAGAGAGTGCAGGGCCTCCCTTGAAAACGTCACCTGCGTGAGCTTTCAACTGTTAAGTAGGGGCTGTCAGCTGGGTGCAAGAGTTTGACTGACTTGCAGCTCAAAGATAAGTGATAGTGAGATAAGCTTGGGAAAGTAAGTTCGGCCCTGGACTGAGCAGAAGTTTGAAGACCAGAGCTGGGAGAGGAGAGCGCCTTGCACCAGTGTCTTGGCCAGAGGTGGCTGGAGACTGGTTTTTGACCATGGGCACCATCCCCCTCTAAATGGGGTTTTGCCAATAAATGAATTTCCAAAGGAGAGGAACTAGGGTGGTAGATAGTCTGGACTGTTGAAGGACCCTGGAACAAACAGGCATTTATTCCAGAAAAAAAGCAGGAATTGATAGGAAATATTTGTAACCACTGACAGGGTGAGCCCCCAGGGCTGGGATAGTTCTAGGTGTTCAATATGGCAGTGGAAGTGGTGGTGGAGAAGCCAGTTTCAGCTTAGCATAAGGGAGATCCTTTTACACCCCTGACCAATGATCTAGGGCCACCTCGGGTACAGTGAAGCCCTGGTCAGTTAAAGGCATTGGACAGCCATTTGGGAGTACTGCTGGCCTTCAGAACCCAAGTCTGGTTCCACTCACTGTCTGCCCTTCCTCAGAACTAACTTGCAAGTGGATGGTGTCTTGTGGTCTACAGAGCCCCTTCACACGTGTCCCCTTTGCTCTCATGACTCTTTGCTTAACAGTCTAAGGTGACTATCTGAATAAATGTCAGAACTGGGACTGTTCCCACCACATGTCAACTTGAAGGCCTCAGGCATTCTCTGCTGCATTTTTATCTTCTCAGTGCCAAGTAGGTCTCCCAATGGTTTCTTCTCCTAGAAAGGGTTACTCAAGATGTCTTTCTTCCACAGACTTCAGGGGAGGTGTGGGACTGACTGTGCCACCTCACTGGCGGTGTTAGAAGAAATTATAAGGGCATGCTTGAGATAAGGGGAACACCCTACCAGACTAACAGGTATTTTTCATGGGCACTTTTTTCTTTTTTTTCCCCACAGTTATAAGTGTACATTTTTATTCTACCTTTTTCTCAGTATCTTTCACTGTTAATATATCATTCTTTTTTAATGACTGTGTGGCATTTTCCTGTTGGATATGCATTTATATATTTTTTGTTTTAGCTATAAATAGAGCTTCAATAAACATCATAATGTTTTGGCTTTCTTCCCCATATTTTGTATTTTTTTCCTTAAAGTAGATTCCCAGAAGTGAAACTTCTGTTGGGGCAAAGTAGATAAACATTTCGGTTGGCTCCTGACACGTTTGCCTGGTTTCTTCCAAGTGGCTAGCAGACAGACAGAATCTTCAGCTCTTGGTTCAGAAAGAAACAGACCTGATCCTTAGTTTGACAAATTTGGAAACGTGTTCATCCCCATGGAGAAGTAAAGACTCAAGACATTGGGGGGGGGGGGGGGGACGACGACAAGAAATTAGCAAGAAGTAGGGCTAGAAGCAAGATGGTATGGTGACTGAATTTTGAAAATCAGCTCACCTGGAGAACTCCTGGTGGAGGCTGGAACACAGACTGAATCCTCAAGACTTATCTCCAAAGCGAAGGAGAAACGGAGGGTGGGGAGGGGTGGACATGGAGCCCTGTTGCTCCGAAAGCCAGACCTGAGCACCCCAGTGTGGGAGGTCTGCTGAGAACTCTCGGGAGGGAGGGAGATGCTGGACCATTTGGTTGATAAAAAACATCCCGTGATGTATGATGGCAGAGGGGTAGGGAGAGACAAGGTAAGGGCCAGGCCTGAGCAGGGGCCAAGTAGGTGTGAAGTGACGGAATCCGCAGCCCACTGAGACGTCTGCCTGGGTGTGGAGGAGGCACCACACACTGCTAGGTCCAGGCTCTCGGGTTCAGATGGTTGCTGGGGTGGATCTCGGGAATGGAGGAGGGAGGCAGACAAGAGGCTGCCTGGGAGCCAGCTGGGGAGATTAAGTCCACACATGGGAAGGCCAGAGGTGCCAGCATGAGGCTGCTGGGAGGCTAAGAATGCGTGTGTGGCAGGTGGGGGCACAAGAAAGTCATATCCAATAGGAACAGGGACCCCTGGGACTGTCACTCTCGAAGCTCCCTTTCTCCAATACGCTTTAAAAGGGTGCAGCCCCTTCACCTCAGTGGCAAGTTTCTTCCTCTCAGCTGGGGCCCTATGAGGAAGCGCAGTTGGAGGGCAGGACAGTGTCTGTGTTTTGGGGGCTATGGGTGGAAGCCTCGCTGGGGTGGACAACCAAAACTGCAAGCTTAGAGATGGAGCCAACCTCAGAGATCAACCCGGCCAGCACCTTATTTTCAACCCCTAAGCCCCAGGTGCCCTAGTCTGTCTCAGAAGAAGGTCTCCGTGTTTAGAGTCCCCATCTGAATCCTGTGTGCCCCCAGGCCTCGCTCTTCTGGGAAAGTTGGGTTTGTTCTCTCTCCTCAAGCATAAGGTCTCAGCTCCACCCATGGTATGGGATCTGGGGAGTTAGCTGTCACAGTGTTGGGGACCTCTGGACAGCAAGGAGCCCTGCCCTTGCTGAACCGAGGGCTTTGGCCAGAGTTTGTGTGCTTGGGTCAAGAGAGGGAACCTGAGCCTCAGGGGAAGTTTGGGTCCTGATGGAATACAAGGCCTCACTCCACCCGGACCAAGGGGCTGTCGGAGCCCAGTAGAGAAGAAAAAAGGAAATGAAAGCCCCCTCCCGGCCAGCCCTTCCTCAGCCCCACATCACTCAGGTGACGGCACAACCCTTTTCACCTCGGTCCTGCCAGGCCCAGCGTGAGGACTTCGTTACCGCCCTTGCCATGCCTCCCCATGGTCCGTACCTCTCCCTGTGGGCTTTCCTGGTTCCACTCTGCGACCTCCCCCCGCTGGCTCTGAATCCCACATACTTCCAGGGTCTGGCAGTGTCGATTTCTGCTTCTCCCGGAGCACACAGGCGTGCCTCTGGGCACCTATCCGCCTTATACCACACACACACACACACACACACACATACACACACACACACACACACACATGCTGCCCCTTGGCCACCCCCTCCACACCACACACACACACACACACACACACACACACACACACACACACACACACACACACACACATGCTGCCTCTTGGCCACCCCCTCCAGGCCCCGCCTATTCTCGGCTCCACTTTACGGCTGAACTTGAAAGCGCTCTCTGTATTTGATGGCTCTGTTTCTTTGCTTTCCGGCCTCTCCTCCACCCACCCAGGGGGCCTCCACCGCTCTCATGTGACCTCTCAGGAACTGGGACCCAGGTGACTTCCTGCCTCCCTGAAGCTCCATCTTTCCTGGGCTTCCCACCCACGGGATCCTTTCCTCTTCCTGCCCTCTGAATGTTGGGGCCTGGGGACTCCGGGATGTGTATCTACTCCCTGTCTCCTCTCCTGCAGCTGCCCACAGGGACTGACGCTCTTGTGGGTCTAGGCTCGTGCTGAGTCCTTTCCATGCAAATGCCTTCTTGGCCTCTCCCCGCGGGTGCTGAACAGGCATCTCACATGTGACCCGTCAGAAACAGAATCTTTGGTCTCCTCCCAGCTTGCTCCCAGTCTTCTGCATCATAGTTACTGGTGCTTAACTGGGTCAAAACCTGGGACTCATTCTTGAGTTCCCCCTTTCTGTCACATGCCACATCCAGTTCACTGTCAGCTTGTTCTGACAGTGCTCGCCTCTAAATGGATCCCCAACGCGTCCATTTTCACATCTTCACTGCTGTGGCTTTAGCTCAGGTCCCCATCATCTATCCTCTAGCTGGTCTCTGTCCCCAGCAATAACAAACAGGTCTCTTTGCTTTCTTTTGTTCCTGTCCCTTCCAGCCTGTCCATCACATTAAAATCAAATGCTTTAAAAAAAAAAGCCATCGGTAGTGTGCCTTGGCAACAAGGATAAGCCAGTGACACTGGCCTACAAAGCCCTTCCCTCAGGAGACAGCATCCCCAGCCACACCAGCCTTCTTTCCCTTGAACATGTCAAGCTCTCTGTTGTCATGGGGCCTTTGCATGTGCTGTATGTGCTGCCTGGAAAGCTCTCTGGTCTCCTTCCTCTGCCTGTTTCCCATCATTCAGGTCTCAGCTCAGAGAAACCCTCCGTGACGACTCTAGCCCAAATAGTCTTACGCCCATTCCTTTTTATTTTATTATTTTCATAGCTGTCAGCCTCTGAAATTCTTAATATTTTTCTGTTTGTTGTCTGTCTTTCCCACAGGACCCGGATCAGGTCTCGTACATAATTGTTATGCAGTAATTATGATCACTGTTATAACCAACACGTATTGAGCACTCAGTGTGGACCAGAAGCTGTTCTGTGTAACTCATCTGACAACCCTCTGTGCCAGGTATTACTGTCTCATTTTACAGATGGGACACGTACTCTGGCCATGGTCACAGGGTGCACAGTGACAACACTCCAGGTTACCTGCAACAACCCTGCCTCTCGCAGGTCTTGGGCTGGTCCCCTAGGGTCCCCTGTGGTGGCTCCTCAGTTCCTCCTCAGGGCTTTGGGTGTCCTTGCCCCACCACCCCAAGGGGCTGCCTCTGCAGAGCTGGAGACATGGAGGAGTGGGAGGCCAGGGCCGACTCGCTGTCCCCACCGGCTGTGTGACCTTGAACAGGTCTCTTAACCAGTCCTACCCTCTGCTTAGGCTGGAGAAAAAGAATTGGGCCCTGTCTGCCCCTCAGGTTGTGTCGAGGATTAGGTGATGTAAGGGCTGGGGAAGGGCTTGAGACAATGGGCTGCCTGTCTTCTCTGGCAGCCTCGTCACCAAAGGGCTTCACCCATGGGTCCACAGCGTTGTTCTGGAGCCCAGGCTGGGGCATCCAGGGGAACCAGGCAGCGACACAGCAGTCTGAGCACAAGGAAGCGCAGTCGATTTCTGACTCTATGGGTTCCTATTGGGCCCCAGACACTCCTGCTGGTGTTACCTCCCCAAGAGAGGCCTATTCCTGCCTGGGATCTGAACCCCCTCTCTGCAGTTCTCTGTTGCAGCTTTGTTTCTCTTGTGGCTCTGATCACAACTGGTAATCATTCTGTTGACTTGTTGATTGTGTGTGTCCTTCACTAGAATGGAAATCCTGTCTTCTCCATTGCATCTGCAGAAACTCCTTACATACTTGTTGAATGACTCAGTAACCACACCCAGCCCCACACCTGAAGGGATCTCCAGGACAGGGGTTCTCAAGGTCTGAGGAGTTTCTCTGGCTGGGCTGAGCGTGGGTCAGGGAGTCGGTTTACAAGGTCCAGGACCTCTGTGGGCTCAGCTGCAGAAATGCCTGGGTTCTGTCCACACTGCATAACGGCAAGAAGGGGAGCAATGTTTGTGGCTGAGTGTCCACTATCTAAGTGGAATCCTCCCCTGCAGCTGCCCACAGGGACTGACGCTCTTGTGGGTCTAGGCTTGTGCCGAGTCCTTTCCACGCATTATCTCATTTAGTCCACGTGCAAAGGGCTTGTACTCAGGCAATTATGCCCATTGTACAGATGGGGAAACTGAGGTTCACAAAGATTATGTAACTTGCCGGGCAGAAGGACTGAGGTGCTGACATCCCAGCCCACCAGGGTGTTTCCAGCCTCCAGACTTCCTCAAAGCGAGCATCTGCCCAAGGACAGGGTCACCTGTGCTGTAGAGTAACCTCTACGCAGAAGAGAGTGAACCATGGGCTTTTAAAAAACTGATATAACAGGATTTTTCCCCGGAGCCTAAAATTGTATTAATTGCAACAGATACAGCATTCCAGCCTGGGTTACAGAAACCCTCTCTATAAAAAATTTTTTTGGCTGGGCTCGGTGGCTCAGCCTGTAATCCCGCGCTTTGGGAGGCAGAGGTGAGTGAATTGCCTGAGCCCGCGGGTTCGAGACCCACCTGGGCAACTTGACAAGACCTCATCTCTACAATAAATCAAAAATTAGCTGGGCGTGGTAGCGCGTGCCTGTAGTTCCAGCTACTTGGGAGGCTGAGGTGGAAGGATCGATCGCTGGGCAACTGAGTGAGACTCCAACTCAAAAAAAAAAAAAAGTTTTTAAAAATTTTAAAACACCAAAAATGAGAAAAAGTAAAAACCATTCATAATCCTATCTGCCATATAGAATCACTGTTGGAATGTCTCTATTTTTTCTGTTGCATTAGATCATATGCAACTTTAAAATCACATTGTTAACTAATAGCCTGTTTTGTGATAATAACTACACTTACTGAGAACTCATTGTATGCCAGACATTTTTCTGTGAATATTTTCCGACATCACTGAATATTCTTTGAAAACATCTTTTTTTTTTTTTTGAGTTGGAGTCTCACTCTGTCGCCCAGACTGGAGTGCAGTGGTCGCTCCCGGCCACTGCAGCCTCGACTTGCTAGGCTCCTGCGATCCTTTCGCCTCAGCCTTCCAAGTAGCTGGAACTACAGGCGTGCGCTACCACGCCCGGCTAATTTTTTTTGATTTGTTGTAGAGATGAGGGCTTGCCAAGTTGCCCAGGCGGGTCTCGAACCCGCGGGCTCAGGCAATCCACTCACCTCGGCCTCCCAAAGCGCGGGATTAGATTACAGGCTGAGCCACCGAGCCTGGCCTTTTTTTTTTTTTTGAGTCGGAGTCTCACTCTGTCGCCCAGGAGTGCAGTGGCACGCTCACAGCCATGGCAGTCTCGACCTGTTGGGCTCAGGTGATCCTTCTGCCTCAGCCTTCCAAGCGGCTGGAACGCGCCACCACGCCCGGCTAATTGTTTTATTG
>CAUYQG010283182.1:0-13118 GCA_963574415.1 Tarsius wallacei | reverse complement strand
TTTGGGAGGAGAAAAACACTCATGACCTAATCACCTCTTAAAAGCAGCACATCCTGTTTTGATTATTGTAAGCTTATAGTAAAGTTTGAAGTCTGAAAATGGGATACCTTCTGCTTTGTTTCTTTTGCTAAGGATTGTTTTTGCTACACATGGTTATTTTCCAAATTTTCTATTTGGTTATGTTTTATAATTTGAATCTCTTTCTTGATATTTTTATTTTCCCATATATCACATTCTTTAATTTTGTATGTGTGTGTGTGTGTGTGTGTGTGTATGAATATATCTATTTCCTAACTTTTCTCTTTGTTTTCATTGAGCTATTTGAGCATATTTTAAACAATAGTTATAACAGCTGTGTTTAGTAATTCCAATGTGTGTATTTCCTCATGGATGATTTCTGTTAATTTACTCTGTTTCCTTAAATGGTTCATATTTTCCTGATACTTTGTAAACCTTTTTTGTTGTTGTTGTTGTCGTTGTTGGTTGTTGTTGAAAACTAGATATTTGAATATTATATTAACTCTGGAAATATAATTTTTGCCAACTTCCCAGATTTTCTGGAGTCTTTAATTGTTGAAAGCTGTAGAAGTATTTTTGAGTAGTGACTTTTAAACACTTTTTCAAAAAGTATGTATTCCTTGTCTGTGTGGTTACTGAAGTGTTATTCATTTAGCTTATGTCCCTTTAGTGTTTACAGAGACTTCTTTGAATACTACAAACTAAAAAATAAAATAAACATCTCTCTCAATCTTTGCAGATTGTCACTCTGTTAGATTTTCTTAAGACACTTATTCAGGCTCAGGCTTCTACTGAGCCTAATGATCAGATCAAAGTAATAGTCTAGGTTCTTCTTAGCTCTTATGTGAACATGTGTCTTGCCTAGGCTTGCCTAGGGCTTTATAAATTTCTCTACAAGCATGGGTGATTTTGAATAACATAATTTCTCAGAGAAAGTCTCCCTAGCTTTGCCTCCAAGACTTTACATAGCTTATTGTATGTCTCAACCTTAATATTTTTTCTCCAGGCTTCTTCAGTTGTTTATTCACCTTATAATATTTTCAAGTGATGATTGCCACTTTTATGGCCTCAGTGATTTACAAGTTAGGTGAAACAATGATAAGGACCCTTTGCCAATTATTTAGGTAATCCTCGGGCTTATTAAAGAAGACATACTCAATAATTTGTGTGGAAGCCCTGCTTTGCTCCCTATGTAACTTGAGACAGGGTCCACGCTAGAAATGAGGGCTGCTATGTTCAAGACTGCTGCTGAGCTGGGGAGAGTATGGGACAAAAGCAAGTAAAATGCCACAAAGCTTGAATTCCGTTTTAAACTTGCCTTTGTATTGATCCAGTGTTTGGTTGCTATAAATCTTTGACACTTTTAGAGTTATGACAATGTTGCTTCTGTTAGTTTTTGTTTGTTTTTTGGTGTTGGTGAGGGGATGACAGCTTGGAGTTGTCTACATTGCCATTTTGCTGATGTCATTCTTACATAATTTAATTTTAAATAACAAAAACAATGGACTCACAAATTGTTTGCAAATTTACTATTCAACTCCCATGAGCTAACTTGAATGAGTTTCAGCATACTTCGGAATTTAAACTTATTTAAAACTGTATTATCTATACTTTAAATTAGGTTATGATATCCCAGAAAAGCCATGACCATTGGCATCAAAAAATTTATAATCTAAAAAATTTGCACCAAGTATGACATTATGAAACACACATTAAGGAGAATAGAAAGTAAAATTTCTAGGACATTAGAACTGTTTTTAATATTTTCATAAACCCTTCTATATATTCTCCTAATCATAGCTTTCTTATCCTTTGTCCCATCTTATTTTTCTTTCTTGTGTAATGGTTTTGTCATGTCTACTTACTCACAAATTTGTCTCTCCAAATGATAATTTCAATGGTACCCTGAATTTTATAGCTCCTAGCTAGACGCCCCTAATCCTCTACTCAAATCACACAATTCTTCTGAAGACAATATTGTCCTTTCTCCCAATTTTTTGCATCCTCAACTGGAATCCAGTAGCTCTGCTTTTATGTCAACTTCAAAATTAACCATTCTTAAATGGCTGAAATATACCTTAATGCAATTTTCAATAAACAAAAGGATTTAAGCAACTTTGTTATATATTTTAAGAATGGGTGTCTTACAATGACAAAATACTAATTTTTCATAATGTGGTATTTATAAGGTTAATTTATATATTATTGGTTGAAAAATAAAATTCCTTGAATTTTTAAATAAGCATTTCCCATTTGTTGTATGAATTCTTCTTCAACTTAAAGGGAAGAGCAAAACTGTCCCTTTTATTCTATTCACATTCCAGTGCTTCATGTTAAATAACAGGAGAAAATGATTCTGGACCTGTGTTTGAATATGGGAGACTCAATCATTCATTGAATATGTAAAGTTTGGTGATGTGCTTTTAAATTTATGACAAAGTTTGTTCTGACAGTTTTTGGTGTCCTAGTTAATTAGGTATTACAAAAGAAAAATTTAAGTTTGCATAAGAACAAAGTTACTTACTATACATTCAATTTAAATTTCATAGGATTTAAAAGCATTCTAAATAGTTTGATTTATATAATATATAAAATAGTCTGATTTATATAATACATAAATGTATAAAATAACTTAATTATTCCCTTTCATCCTCCAGTCATTCCTGTCACTATTATTTTGAGTCAGTGAATTGCCAAAATTTACACATTGGTATAAGATTTATTTTTAGGCCTTCTTTCTCAGCTAAAAATCATTGATGCAGGGAAATTTTCCATTTGTTCACTGATTTGCAAATAACAGTACATGGTGCTTTAGCAGCATGTCAAGGAGTATACAATGCAATCATTCTTCAAGCTATAATTGCAGGCAGTACCTCAGTGTGAAGCAATTTGCTTTTAAACATGAGACAGCATATGGCTCAAAGAGAGAGAGTCAGTGCTAGAAGGTATTATCTCTATTTTTTTATTTTGGAATCTCTCCAAAATCTTTTCTACATCCCCTAAAAATATCAAGACATTTATCACAAAACTACCATAGACCAATATGTCCAAGTCTACAAGATCACCTCAAATGTACTGAAAAATAAAGACTATAGCAAGTTTATGACATCAGATTGTTGTAAAAACAAACAGAAAGAGCATTTTTGTTTAGTGGAGCTTGAACACTTGCTCAAATGCCTGAGTCCCACATAGCCTGCTCCTATTCAGAAGTCTTCCAAACAAAATTTGTTCAAGAATGGAGTTGTCAAATGTAATGACCCTAATTTTTCATGGCCTGAAGTACTGAGGAATCCTTTAGGATGATCAAGGTTAGTTATAACATATACGTAACGAACAATTTATATGGTGCCTAGTACAGCATGAAATAATTCCAGATAACCATTTATGTTATAGCCATGAGAGTTTGGACCATAGAGAAAAACACTGACTTTTAGTATGTATAAACAAAAATTCTATTAAAACGTATTCTGTTTTAATTACCAAAAACTATTGATATTGCTTTTCTTTCTATTCCATTAAGTTTGGGAGTTATCACTTAGATGTGTCAAAGGAAATGAGGAGCAGCTTGGGGATAGAAGATATTTTTCTGTGAAGACCCTTTCTAGAACAGTTTATTAATGTCATCATATCATTTTTTAACCAAGCTGGAACTACATGTCTCCTTTTAGGTATGGTCAAGGTGAAACATAAATAACCACTTGACTTAGCAATGACATTACAAATATTACTGTTTTATTTTTTATATCACTTATTATGGCATATTAATGACATTTTCTGAAACGAACTAAGAGAAAAGGGCTACAGTTACCCAAAGCGTTTTTTACATGATAGTGGCAAATTGCTTTGCAATTGAAATATTGATAGGATGTATACTTAAGTGGTAGATAGGAAGCCCAAAATATTTGCACCGAAGATAGACGTTTTCATAAACAAAAAGCCTAAGAATGAAAGGTTAGACAATAAATTGGCAAAAAATATATTGATCGCATGCTTAGAGAGTGCTACCACAATTAGTTTTTCTAGAGCTGGTTACCTGGCAATGAATTCAACATCCTAAAGGCAATGAATTATGTGTTAATATGATGACAAATCTCAAGCACTCCTATGTACCTAAAAGCACCCTTGGAATTCTTCACTTTTCAATTTGATCGTAAACAACTGGTTTTAAACCACATATAAACCCTTCTATCAAATGTTGTCTTGCTCTTGAGCTTACTTTTCTTGTCACATTATAGATGGAAGCAAAAATCTCTTTGAACTCTTCTTTTTTCTTTTTTTTTTTTTTGATTTGTGGTCTATTTATAGATATCTTCTTTTTCTGATAAGAAGCTTTTTTTTTTTCATTTTACATAAGAAATGCCTCAGTTTATACAACCAATAACTATTTGGGAAATACTTGACCTTTGTTATGATCACCATTATGTATTTCCCCTAAGGTGCCAAATAAATTAGCATTAAATTGACTAACATGCTTCCTTTTTCAGCATGTATGGCATGACCTTTGAATAAAATAATGTTTACCTTATAAATAAATTAATATTTATCTCATTTATTCACAATATGCACGGAATGTTTTGTATTTGTCAAGTACAATGCTAAGTCCTTTCACATGCATCATTTCCTAATTCTCACAAAATCTTATTTTTTTAACTTAGAAATTCTAAAGCCTAATTAAGGTCACATATCTGGTAAAAGGCAAAGCAATTATATGAACTTATTATGTAAATTCTAAGTCTCAATCTTGCCACTATTTTCTACTATTTTCCTCCTTATAAAAACCTATCCCAGTTGAATTACAGTATTTTTAAATGTCTGTTATAAATAAGTAATAGTAATTTAGGAACCTCTACATCAGGAATTATCAAACTGAGCACTCTTGATATTTTTGGCCAGGTATTTTTTTATAGTTGTCATCATGAAAAAACTGTCTTATGTATTATAAGATGTTTAGCAGTATCCCTGGCCTCTAACTATTAGACGCCAGTGGCAAAACCTACTCACTTTTAATTGTGACAACCAAAAATGTCTTCGGACAGTGCCAAATGTCCCTAAGGAAGGAGAAGTTAAAAAATAATAATGACAAAAAAAACCCTTTGTGAGCATTGCTGCCCTGGAAAATTGCCATGTTTTCTCTTTCAGTTATCAGATATATCAGTTTAAAATTTTTAATATCCAGGTAGAGTCAAAGTTCATTAAAAGATATACTTGTTTCCCTCTAGCTTCAATTTGAAAATTATACTAATCACAATATTCATCAGAAATCTCTCTGTTCCAGGGAGGGTAGTCTGTTGACAAGTCTCACAAATGACTTTGTGAAGGCCCCATAATGCTTTGAAAGAAAAAAATAAATGCTGAACTAATAAATAAGTGACAATCTCCATAAACTATAATATTTATTGTTGTTCATTCAAAGACTGCATGCTTCATTTTCAGTGACATAAGAATAGTCCTAGTTTTTTGGTACTCAGGCTTGCTTCTTTTGCTTGGGTAATGTGTACATTGAGGAGAAAAGGCACAGAATTATTTTGTTAAAATAAAATGCCATCAATAAAGCATATTTTTGAGATTTTAGTTTTTTGTAAAAAAGTTGAAATTTAAATGGAACAGGGCTATGCCATTAGAAAATGTAGCCCCACCTTTCCTTACCAACCCTTCTCAGGGCTAGAATTATTTTGCTAGCTGTGTTAATTGCTCCCTAATACTCTACCATTGTGCTTCCCTTCCAAAATAAATACTATTTATGAAACATTGGAACAATAAATAATCTGTGTGTTTATTATGTTTATTTACCACTGAAGTTTCCTTTCCAAATTGCATGGCTCTGCTCCGACTGCTGTTTAGGCAGAGCCATCATGCTTTCCAAACTGCCCTGCCAACTTGTTTGTCTTTACATATGTTATTTTTTTCTTTGAGACTTGGAGAATAGCAATTAGGCAATTCCAGGTGGTGTGGTTACCAGAAGATAATAACATCTAAGAGTATTAGATGCATCACACACACAGAGGCTTTGTAATTCTCAGGGTCATGATTATCTCATTCCTGCTCTTTATGCCATGTCAATATCTCCTTTCGTTTTCACAGTATCAAGTTAGAGATTCTTCAGTCCCTTCCCCCCAATTATGTCCATTCAACTATATAATCATTCTAAAAGCAGTGTCAGAAAACAACCACCACAAAATCCAACACAACATTATACTGAGCCAACATTCTGGGTTCTTTTTCAGCATTTAATTATAGGATGTGTTATGTTTTCTAGTAATTTATTGTTTTTGGAAAACTAGCAGGGACATTTGTAGGCATCCAGAATCTAGAGAAATTAGATTTTGGCAGGCCTTAGCCATATCTCATTTTTCTCCATATTTTCATCTCATCCTATTCTATTCCTTTTCAAACATTTAGTAGGGAATAAGGCCTAGAATAGGTACACACAAATTGTTTCATCTTGCAAATTTTTGCAACCAACTAATATTATATAGCAAGGTCTCAGATTGCAACTCTAAAACCTAAGTGTTAATTCTCCTCAGATATATTTTCAGTGTCTCAATTTTTAATAAACGTTTCCTAAACTGTATTCCATGATACCATAGTGTGCCATAAAATGTTAATGGATAAGACTATGGTACTCAAGTAACCTATGCCGAAATGTAGCAACCTGAAATGAATAGTTATAGATAGTATAATTTTTGCCAGTACTGGCCCTCATTGAAGTTTGATGCAAGGAAATGTGGTATTTCGTGTCTCCAGACTACTTTCTGCCAACTTAGTGCTTTCTTCTCACTCAGGTTCCCAGAACTCTTGTGCTACATGTCTCTTTCTTCTGCGTTTTTACAGCACTACTCTGCCTATATTTATCAGGGCACTTATTGCACAATAGAAACACTGAGTTAATTGTCCTTTTCCCCCGCTGTATTGTATTCCCAGCACTTAGCACAGTGGGTAACAAAAAGGAACTTACATAGTAGTTCTTCAATAAATGTTTGTTAATGAATTATTGAGCTATAAACATAGCCTTCTAGGTAGGTCATTTGCTGGAGTACAGCACGAGATATTTTTGGTTAAGGTAGTTGTTAATTATGATTCTCAAATTACAACATATTGCATGAACAATTTTGTATACTTGTTTCGTTTGCTAAAAGTTCCTTCAGAATTGGGGTTGGATGGAGTAATAGTGTAGAGTAGATATAGTGTCCTTCTTTATGAAAGAGCTTGCAGTCATAAACACAATGGAAATGAGACCTCCCGAGTCATCTGATAGACAAATACAGAAGTGAAGAAATGTGAAGAAATTTGGGAAGAAAGGCATAGTCCATTGCTTTTCTAATGGATATAAAGATGTATCAGAATCAATTTACTCGTTGGCTCAGGGGTAGGGCTTGCAAGGTACTGCTTTGGGGTTAAGTGTCCACACTGCTTTGTGTTAATTAATTTATCAGTATTATTATTTCTATTCTACTCTCTGTGTAATGAAATAATAAATGTACAGAGACCAACTGAGGTGGAAAATGGAGAGATTGCAAGCTTAGTTACAGTGACATCTTTTGCTTCTTTTAGAAGTGGAACTGGCTGACAAATAGAGAGGCAGGGACACTTGGGATTGCAGATTAAACAACACAGCAAGTATGTAGACAAGATAGCTGCTTTTGGTAATTAAAGTTGGCCTGCTTAGTACTGGGAGGTAACAAAGATGGTCTCCTTAGTGTGCCTAAAACAGTAAAAGCTCTCAACTTTTTCTCCCTTGCAATCTCTTAGGCTATCAACACTTTCCTTGACAAATGAGGCTGTGTCTTTAGGCAAAGTCTGAGTGTGGCTATAAAATCTGATAGAATAATGGTTCTTCTCTTTACCAGTCTGTTTGTTGAAATGGTCCCTAATTTTAAATCTCCAATCCTTGCATTTCCATCCCCCTTGTGAGAGCTCAATTCTCACTGTTGTCAGCAGAAGCAGTTGCTCAGTGTGGTGCAACGAGCCTGATGGATGGCTTTAATTTGCTAGTCCCAGATTGCCTTTACAATTGCTCAGGTCCTGGAGAGAGCTGGCCACCCCAAGCAGCAATCACTGCCTCTGTGTTTCCACACCTGCCTCAACAGCCCAAAGGGCATAGGGATTGGTATCAAGAAGGAGATATAGAAACAGAAATTTCTCATGATTTCTTCAACACTGGAAGTTAGCAGTGTGGGAGAAAAGGTCTTGAGGCAATAGCATTACATCACAACTGACCATAGTCTCCTACTTGCCGTCATTTCAAGCTGTGATGAAATAGGAGCTGTCTCTTTTCCATGAGAGTGACATCATACAGAAAATAAGACAACTTTTTGTCCATTTAAGTTCAGGACAAAGTTTAATTTGAATGCATAGAGTGAGGTATCTTCTTCAAAGAAAATTATCTTCTATAATTTGTTTATTATCCTCTATCTAGCTTAAATTATTCTTCCGCATTATTATTGCCCTTGTTAATTAATTAACATAATTAGTTACTTAATTTTAAAAATAATATTTTTACTTAATTTTTATAAATAATTATTTTTACGTAATTTTTGAAATAATTATTTACTTAATTATTATGTTATTTATTACTACACACACCCTTGTTTCACTCTTAAACACTTACAAAGACATTGAGAAAGTGATCAACAGGCTATAACCAGTATAATACAGTTCAGGACCCTTTTACTCTCTGATCTTTGGTTTCTGTATTTACCAAGTAATTGGATTAGTTAAGCAATATAACCTACTCTTTAAGATGAGTTTATCAAACTACCTTCTCATTATTTAATTGTGCAATACAACTTAGCTTTTCAGGAAACGAGACATTTGTTATTTGACAAGGGTGTGGAGATTGAGGGCAATTCATGACTAAACTAGGACATTGCTTATTATAAATTTAATTATTATAACCAGGTTATGTAAAGAACTTTATAGTTAATAAATAATATTCACATCTATGATTTCATTAAATCCTCATATGAATAGTACTAGAAAGATTGATCAGGAATTAATGCTATCCTCACTTTCTAGTGCAGAACAGTGATAAAAAGATAAATCACAGGATTTGGGATCAATATTCATAGGATTTCTGTCCCTTTACCATCTCAGTTATAGTGTGCTTTCCTAAGTACCTAACTTATGTCATTGTGGCTATATTAGCACTAGGCAAAATCTAAACAAAGATGAAATTGAAGAATTCAGAGAGCCATTTCAGGCTTTTTCTACTGGACCTGTCTGATTCAGAGTATTGTCTTCCTTTCCTCAACTGCTTTGACTCCTAGCTTTGCACAACTGTAAGCTCAGCATTGCCCTAAACTCTCAAACCTACCTGGCCAAAGAATAGAGGGCTTTCCCTAGCTACAGATCAACATTCTGCAACTATCATGTTGCCTTTGTTTTGTGCCAGCCTTGATGTCATGCCACAACTGGATCTTTGTGTTGTCTTTATTTGTGTTGTAAAAGCCATTGGCAATTGGATACATGCCTTTTTCTAACTCTGTGATAACTGGATCTTGTCCGTGAGACTCAGTCACTACTATAATTCTTCAGTTTTTATTGTCATATCCTTGTATTCTTTAAGTTCCTATTCTATAATCCTGCAAGCACTTCTAATATTCTCTGGGACAGAAGTCAGTCTGTTTTGTGAATAAAGTTTTTTTGGAACACTATTATGCCCAGTGGTTTGTTATCCTGTCTACGGTTGTATTTGTGCCACAGAAAACACAGTTAATAGTTAGACAGAAGCCGTATGGTCTGAAAACTTAAAAGATTTATTGTCTGGCCATTTATAGAAAAAGTTTGCTTACTCTTGTCCTAGAACTGTACTCATGCTTTGCTTTCTAGTTAGCTTACATTCTCTGGTACTTGAGTCCTATTTTGAGCTTAGTAGGGTGACTAGGATCCTGTAGCTTGAAAAGAGATTACCTTTGTGTCTGGCTGTATGCTGGCTTGCCTGCCATAACTTACAAATATCATCTGTCTCTAGATTTCCAATAACTTTATTCGATCCTGCTTCATCAAGTCTTAGTTTCTTTCTTTTAGTGCTCACTGCTTTCTGGGGTTACTACCTACATTTTTAAGTAAATACCTTTTAAATGAGCGCTGCTTATGGAGCTAGGCTTCCCCATACCTTGCATCTTTGTCTATTTTATATCCTCAGATCCCCACTATCCAGTATCCTGTAAGTATCATTGAATAGATCCATTTCTAAGCCCTGTCTCCATCTGTTGCTCATCCCAATTGAAGTCAGCAGTATTCAGATTTTTTTGTGCCACATGCCCTACTTCTTTCTTAGAGAAAATAGAACATATGAAAGTTAATTTGGACAAATTTCTCTCTGAACTGGCACACTAATGTTTCTTCAATAGATATATAGCTTCAATATAGAAACTTCACGGGTTTACAGGAGATGTAGAGTCACCTGTATCTCAAAAGAATCCAGTTAAAATTGATATCTAAAACCACAAGGGCCTGGTCTTCAGAAATGTTAGACATACATGCATTTCATTTTGGCCTATACAAGAAAGACCCCCCAAAACCTGGAATTATCTTTTTGAGGGTAGGCTCCTTGTATGACACTTGGAATTTGTTCCTCAGGATCAAAGGGTCAACCAAGGTTTTCATCTGGATGTTTTGAGAAGGTAGCATGACAATTTGAGGAAGAAACATCCCAAGTTGTGGCATATAGGTGGTTGATTCTTCCTCCATGACAATGTACCAGCCGATACCATGTTGAATATTCAGCAGTTTTTGACCAAAAACAGCATGAAAAAGTTCTCAAAGGGAGATGTTTTGCTGATGTGGAAGAGGTGAAACAAAAAATGGCAGAAACACTAAAAGGCATCAAAATTGTTGAGTTCAAAAGCTGTTTTGAACAGTGGAAAAAGCATCTCAATAAGTGTATTTCATCAAACGGAGAGTACTTTGAGGGTGACTGAAGTTTAAACACGTAAGAATAAATAGACAATTGTTTATACAAATAAATTCTGGCTTTTTGGGGGTCCCCCTCATACTCAGAGATAATTATCAATCTCCACTCTCCTCCCTCACCCTCATCATTCCTGGGAAAGGAACTTGATACATATCACACAAGATCAACAAGTAGCAACTCAAAGTTCCTTACCGAAGAAAAAGAAGTTCCATAGCTTATAATTCAAAATATGATTTGAGTTTTATAGTTTTCAAAAGCCTCAAACATTTTAGCAATTCTGTGATGAAGCACATTGGTATCCTAGAAGAAATTCTGACAATGAACTGGTTATTTCAAATTCACTGTGATAGACAATCTTTTGTCTATCAGAAACAAAGAATATTCCCAATGCCCTCAAATCAAAGTAGTGGATGGAAAAACTTGAGTATTTGTCCCATTACCCCATAAGAGATGAATAAATAGGTGATCACCATCTTCTAGCTTGACACCATAGAGGTTTCCTCTGCTGTCAGCATCATATGAATAGATGACATATTTCCTCAATGTGGAAAGTAGTTTCACTAAGGTAAACATAGTCTTCTTTGTGCATTTAATTGCCTAGTGATTTGGTAAATAGTTGCAGAGTATAGGTCTTTGTTCTCCTTACCACTAAGTTATAACTAAAATCTAACATTATTTCTGAACATCTTTACTGTTTTCAATACACTAAAATTTGGAAACACTATTTACCCAATGTATAATTTTTTCTTTTGTTTTGTTAAGGGAAAAAAATGCTGCTCCTTAAAGCAGAATAATGTATTATTTAAGAAAGAGTGCTATATCTGTTACATTTCACAACTTTATAGAAAATTTAGGCAAATTGAAAGAAGGTTAAAATATAATTTGTGAAGAATTGACTAGGATGATTAGTACCTTGAACGTTACTGAAAGTTTCCTCAACTTTAAAAATCATACTAAGACAATACTAGGCTGTTTTGATTATTGTAGCTTTATAATACAGTTTAAAGTCTGGGAGTATGATACCTCCCGCTTTGTTTTTGTTTTGGTTAGTTTTTTTGCTAAGGATTGTTTTAGCTATTTGTGGTCGTTTATGTTTCCATTTGAATTCCTGCACTATCGTTTCCAGGTCTGAAAAGAATACCTCTGGTGATTTAATGGGTATTATGTTATATTTGTAGAGCGTTGGGTAGGATGGACATCTTAGCAATGTTGATTCTTCCAATCAATGAGTATAAAATATTTTTTCATTTGTTTTTGTCTTCTTTGATTTCTTTGAGCAGTGTTTTGCAGTTTTCGTTGTAAAGTTCTTTCATGTCTCTGGTTAGAAGGATTCCAAGGTTTTTTATTTTTATTTGTTTGTGGCAATTGTGAATGGGATTGTGCTTTTCATTTGGATTTCTGCTTATTTATTGTTGGTGTATAAAAATTCTACTGTCTTTTGCACACTTATTTTATACCCTGAGACTTTGTCAAAGTTCTTTATCAGTGTTAGGAGGTTTTTGACAAATTCTCTTGGGTTTTCAAGGCATAGCATCTGCAAAGAGGGATAACTTGACTTCCTTTTTTCCTATTTGGATACCCCTGATCTCCTTATCTTGTCTGATAGCTCTAGCTAAGACTTCCAAAACCATGTTGAAAAGAAAGGGTGAAAGTGGGCATCCTTGTCTTGTTCCAGTTTTCAGGGGAAATGGTTCCAGTTTCTGTCTGTTTAGCAGTATGCTGACTCTGGGTTTAGCATATAGACCAATGTAATATAGACCAATGTAAAAGGATAGAGATTCCAGAAGCAAAACCTCAATTTCTCAACCAACTCACTTTTGACAAAGCTTCCACCACCAACCACTGGGGACAGGAGAACATATTCAGTAAATGGTGCTGGGAAAACTGACCACATGCAGAAGATTGAAACAGGACCCCTACCTATCACCATACACAAAAATCAACTCCAAATGGATCAAAGACCTAAACATAAAACCTCAACCTATGAGAACCTTAAAAATTCAGGAGACATCCTTATGGAAATTGGAACTGGCAACCAATTCCTGATCAAAACCCCAAGCGCCCATGCCATAAGAGATAAGATAGACAAGTGGGACCTCATCAAACTGACAAGCTTCTGCAAAGCCAAAGAAACCATCAAGAGAGCAGGAGACAGCCCACAGACTGGGAAAAATAGTTGCCAACT
>CAUYQG010283168.1:0-10567 GCA_963574415.1 Tarsius wallacei | reverse complement strand
CTCCCGGCCACCGCAGCCTCGACCTGCTGGGCTCCGGCGATCCTTCCGCCTCAGCCTTCCAGGTAGCTGGAACTACAGGCGCGCGCTACCACGCCCGGCTGATTTTTTTGATTTATTGTAGAGATGAGGTCTCACTTGCCCAGGCGGGTCTCGAACCCGTGGGCTCAGGCAATCCACTCACCTCAGCCTCCCAAAGGCGCGGGATTACAGGCTGAGCCACCGAGCCCGGCTTCTTAATTTTTTAAAAAGAAAACTTCAATAAGTTTTATAGATTTAAGCTTTATATTTAGATCTGTGATTTTGTGTGTGTGTGTGTGTGTGTGTGTGTGTGTGATTCATTTTGAATTAATTTTGTTAATGGAGAGTGATATGGATTAGAGAGTTTTGTTTTTGCAACCCAATATCCAGTTATTCCAGCACTACTTATTGAAAAGATTAACTTTTCTCCACGAAGTTGTCTTTGCACGCTTGTCCCCTCTTTGGGAGACTGAATTATTTGTTCTACCTGTCAGCTGGAGAACCAAAATAGGAGCTACCACCCATCCCATCTTCAATCACTACTCCTTCCAAGTTTGCTAATATCTTTGGACATTGTAATTGAATTTCTTATTGATTTCTCTTTGGTGACTTCTGCTTAATGATAAAATCCCCTGTTTTCTTGAGGGTTTACAAGTACCTTAGCACTATCACTGCCAGCTTCTCCTATTCTCTCCTTTTCTACCAATTTGCTCTTAATGTTCCAAAAATTGCAACTTAAATAATAAGTTTGAGGCCTGGTGTGGTGGCTCAAGCCTGTAATCCCAGCATGCTGGGAGGCCAAGGAGACACTCTAGCCTGGGTGACAGTGAGACTCCAACTCAAAAAAAAAAAAAAAAAATTGTTCATTTAAAAAGAAATATAAATAGGAATATATCTAAGTGTATGCAGACACACAAAAATCACTAAGTTGGTAGCCCACCACTGCCCTTGGCCACACAGCCTCAAACCCAATGTTTAATACAGAGCTCTAGTCTCAGGAGGAATGTCTGGGCAAACCAGGAAACTATGCTGGAACCCCATGATGTGGGCGTGGGAAACTATTGGAAGGTGGTGAGAAGATGCTGCAGTCTGCAGACCAGCACTTCCCTAGACACCCAGGATCTCAAACTTAGGAGACAGGAACAGGAATCCCAGTTGTCATTAGTCAACACTTGTGTGGCTACTTTTCATCAGACCGGCCTGAAGAAAGTGGGCTCAACCAGGCAAGCCAGACTCTGAAAATAAAGACATTAGTACCTGCAGTTAAGTGAATGGAGTAAGGTAGGAGGAATAGGTATGCTGCTCATCTCACACCTTATTTCTGGACATTAAATTATGACACCTTTGGAAGGCTGAGGCGGAAAGATTGCCTGAGCCCAGCAGGTCGAGGCTGCGGTGGCCATGAGAGTGCCACTGCACTCCAGCCTGGGTGACAGAGTGAGACTCCTATTCAAAAATAAATAAATAAATTATGACACCAGCTGTAACATCTTTCTTTATTAGGCTCAAACTACAATATGTCAAGAATTCTAAAAGAAGATATGCAACAAATCTTTTAAGGGATCCCCCTGCCAATTGATTTTCTAAGAAAATAACCAATAGGATACTCCCTTCCTTCCTTAGCTATAAAATTCTTAGAAATATAAAAGCAATATACTGTAAAGTTTAAACACATTATCTATGGTGTCAGATTGTCTGGATTCAAATTCTAGCTCTGCCTCCTATTAGTTGTGTCAGGTTGGCCTGGGCTCTTAAGCTCTCTGAACCTTAGTTTTCCTTTCTGTAAAATGATGACCGATCCCTCCCCCCGCAAAGTGAAGCATTTATGTCAAGGTGCAATTAGCACATAGTAAGCGCACTGTAAACTAGAGCTACACAGCAGAGAGGGAACTTTAAGATAATCTAAAACCTCTTTCTCCTTGCTGTATTGGTAGAGTAAGGCCCAGAGACACTAGTGACCTACCCAACAACTCACAGCTAAATTAGGGGCAGATCTGTTTTTCAGAAATTGAAGTGCTGTCATTTTTCATTTTGGTTCCCTTTCCTTTCTTAGCGGTTTGGATTATTTCCCTGGTACCTCCTCATCTTATGCCAGGCTGATAACAACTTGCACCATATTTTACTCTATGATTTTCCATGGCTTCACTGTGACCCCACATTCTTTAGCACTCCTACATTGTGAAAACTGAACACCATCTGTCATTTGATCAGTGCACAACGGTCCCTCAAGAGCTTGGTAAATGCCTTTTCTATGAAGCATCCTTCTCTTTTAAGCATAATGCAATATTATAATTTAACTTTCAAGAACCACTCAGGGTAGAAGGGATGATAAGACAGGTCCATACATAAACATTCTCCCCCTGGGCAACTAAACTATATATACACCAAGATGTGCCCTTCTTGAGCTAACAACAAATTACCTAATGATCTTCCACTTCGAAGCTTTTAAGAGCCCTTCTTTCAGAAAGGAAAGATAATGCATTGGTTTCTACATCATCTCTTCAAATTATGGGCATAACCTACTATTCCAAAAAGATTATCTAGTCACAAAAGCTCATCCAGGTGGAAATCTCCATTGCCCTCCTGACTCTTTTCCCAAAGTCTATAGGGTAGAATCATAAACTACAGCAGGTTTTACTAATAACAGCTCACCAGAAGGACAAGCTATTTGGAAATTAGGTCACATCTTAGGGCTTTCTGCCAGACTCATATACAGGAATAGTAACATCATTGCCAGAGTATCTTTGAACACAAAGAACAATGACAGATAATGTTGTTCTGCTGGCAAAGGCTGAGCAGCCGGATTCCTCGTGTGTAGGGTGTCTTGGAGTACAATTTCCCTGACAAAAAGAATGGGATTGAGGAGAATGCTTTCAATGTCTGCCTTTCCAAAATAGACTTTGCTATGTCCATTTTCTTATTATAATTTATATTTCCTGCACCTAAAATGCCTGGCATGAAATAGGGGATTAAAATGCACAGAATGAATAAATGATTGACTTTTTCTTCTTCTAACATTCTATTTGCATACTGCCTCATAGATACACATAAATAAGAACAACTTTTACCAGGGAAGGGCTCAGACTCTCCCTTTTGGTTCTGTTCCTGAGGTTTGTGGGATATTGTCATCAAGTGGCCTTTGGGTGTTAGCCTTTATCTCACCACCTGTCCTACTTTGGAGAGGGTCCCATCATGGAAAAGAAGAATTTGAAAGTCCTGTCACAGGTAGCATTTGGCAACCTACTGGAAATGTAGAACCTCAGGACCCACCCCAGAATCCGAATCTGCCTTTTAATGGGCTCCTCAGAAGAGTCATGTAAACACTCAAGTTTGAAAAGCACTAGTTTAAAGCCTGCTTGGAAAATAGAGTCTCTAAACACCACTGCCTACTAATCTCTGAAGATGTACAGTCTAAGATTGCATAGCGAGTTGACAATGGTTTTCTGAAAGAAAGACAAAGAGCCTGCCAGAATTATGAAGCTTGCAAATTGACAGCAGTTCTTAGATTCATGGCAAAGGATAGAGTATCTGCTTCAGGGGATGTAGGTATACTGTTGGCACAGACAGACAAGCGAAATTTGCCTCTGTACATCAGCAAGACTTTGAAACTATCCAGACCTCTCATTATTTTTCTTCTGTGTGATTGCCTAGTTGTCTATTAAAAGAATAAAGCTCCCTGGGGGGCACAAATTCCCATTTCAAAGAAATCAATAGAAATTTTTAATCTGTCAGTGATAAATTATTGTATGTATTGATTTCTGCAGCTTTTGGGGCTCTTAGCAGCAACAGGGAAAAGGCTAATCATTCTGGAATGTGTGTGCACTTAGAGCATAGCCCCAGGGAGCAGAAATCTTGCCTGTTAGTCAAGAATATGTTATAAACAAATTATAGGCAAAAATTCCTTTAACGTGATAGAATTCTCCATCTTGGCTCCTCTTTATCATTTATAAGGCAGACAATTCCAGGGATGGAACAAACATTTAACAGCCGTCTGCTTTGCATGCAGAATTACAGTCACATGCAGCGTGATACTTTAATCTTTCTTTTAAAATACTGCCAGCAGCATTGTTCAATGAAACTCTCTCCTTCGGTGCAAATCCTAAAAGACATGCCATGCGACTGTTCTACTGGTTATGTTGTAAGAGACTGACACATAACTGATAAAGAATGAGAGAAAAGCCGGGCTCGGTGGCTCAGCCTGTAATCCCACGCCTTGGGAGGCTGAGGTGAGTGGATTGCCTGAGCCCACGGGTTCGAGACCCGCCTGGGCAAGCGAGACCTCATCTCTACAATAAATAAAAAAACCAGCCAGGTGTGGTAGCGCGCGCCTGTAGTTCCACTACTCGGAAGGCTGAGGCGGAAGGATCGCCGGAGCCCAGCAGGTCGAGGCTGCAGTGGCCGGGAGCGGCCACTGCACTCCAGTCTGAGCAACACATTGAGACTCAAACTCAAAAAAAAAAAAAAAAAAAAGAATGAGAGAAAACACTGGAAGTGTCTATGATATATATGTGTTTGTAGACTGGATTTGTTCATAGGTTTCCCCCTGCCTACATGCTTCCCTCTCCCATATTCCCTACTTATTAAAACTTTACTTATTCCTCATAGAGCTCCTCTGTGGAATCTTCTCAGAGCCCACAAACTAGAGTTCTGTTTTCTTTCTCTGTGTTCACTCTGTTAGTTTTTTTTTTTTTTTTAGTTGGAGTCTCACCTGTCACCCAGGCTGGAGTGCAGTGGCATGCTCATGGCCATCGCAGCCTCAACCTGCTGGGCTCAGGTGATCCTTCCACCTCAGCCTTCCAAGTAACTGGAACTACAGGTACATGCCACCACATGCCTGCTAATTTTTTTTTTTTTTTTGAGTCAGAGTCTTACTCTGTCACCCAGGCTGGAGGGCAGTGGCACACTCCTGGTCACCGCAGCCTCAACTTGCTGGGCTCCAGTGATCCCTCCGCCTTAGCCTTCCGAGGAGCCAGAACTACAGGCACGCGCTACTACGTCTGGCTAATTTTTGATTTATTGTAAAGATGAGGTCTCGCCAAGTTGCCCGGGCAGGTCTCGAACCCACAGACTCAGGCAATCCACTCACCTCGGCCTTCCAAAGTGCTGGGATTACAGGCTGATCCACCAAGCCTGGCCAATTTTTTGGTAATTTTGTAGAGATGAGGTCTTGCCAAGTTGCCCAGGCTGGTCTCGAACCCCTGGGTTCAGGCAATCCTCTCACCTCGGCTTCCCAAAGTGCTGGGATTATAGGAGTGAGCCTCACACCCAGCCCTCTCTGTTCTCATAGCAAGTTATGTGATCTTCCAGTTATGCCATGGGATTCTTTCTACCTTACAGTGTAGTTGTCTGTCATGCTTTATCACTATTGCCATGCCACATGCTTCTTTAGAACTATGCTTTATTAATCTGTGTGGCTTTTTATCTAGCACAATGCTTGGCACATTGTATATAGTCCATAAGTAGTGATTAATTTGAACAAGTGAGAGTTTATTGAGTTCTCATTATCCAGTATCTCATAGCCCAGTTGGGTCAAAGAGCAATCAATATGGAAAAGTAAATATTAGGGGAAAAGTAATGGGACTCTGCTCAGGTCTCAATTCTCTTTGTCAACTGGTCAATAAATATTTAACTAGCACATATCGTGTTCTTGGAATGAGGAAATTATCAAAGTAGGGGGAGGAAGTGCCAATCAGAGTATGAAGACAAAATTGGGGGAGGGGAGACAAGTAAAAGACAAAAGTGTAAAGCAAGCAGAGTTTTGCCCATTATCTTTCTATGCCATTTGTCCTCCTCCTTCTGATTTCCTGCTGTCTTCAGTTTCTTCACTCCTTTGCTGTGACCCATATATGGGTCTTTATCTCACCAGTGTATGTGCATCCAGTGTAGCTCTTACCATTCTGTATTGTAATTGTCGGGAAATTAAGTTTGCGCTGAAGCCATAATTAGGGTTCAAAGTATGTCTGTTTCCCAGCAATGACTCAAGGACAAGAAAGGAGCTGAAGGAGAATTTGAAAAAGGCTGTGATCATCAAGGACCTTGGAAGAGAAGGGGTCCAGACACCTCTGCCTTGGGACTCTGAAAACAAAATGCTGCAGTGAATGAGGAGAGGGTTGTTCTCCTCATTTCTGCATGGAAGATAGCTGGGTCACAGTGAAATGTGGGTTGAAGGACTAATCCTATTTTGACATTTGTTCATTCAATGTTCACATGTGTATTGAGTAGCTAGTAAATGTCAGGCGCTGTTTCAGGCTGATGAGTATAGCATTGAAGAAAATGGACAAAGCTCCTGCCCTCATGAAGCTTACTGCTGCTGTGTGATGACCAGGAGGCACATCTGCAGCAGAGTATTTATGTTCTTTTTAAAAAACTCCCCCTTCTTCTGCCCCTCTAAAGGGCAACTGGCTGATCTTGAGAAGGAAATATCTCTGTCACTCTGCTGGCCCCATTTTCTTCCTATCTTTTAGCTCTACATTTGCTTGTTGGGTTTAACTAGCCCCTTCCTTTTTAGAGCAGTTTGGAAAACAATAAGAATTCTCTACTCTGAGCTGTTCTGAGCCAGAAACACTGGCTGTCAGTCAGGCTGTCTACTACAGAGATTTCTCCCCTGTTAAAACATTTTCTAGGATTTTTTGGAAAACAACGTGAAAAGCTTTAAACGAATGTAACAAATAGTATTGTTTTTCTCTGCCATTAAGTAAAAGTCTTTTAATTAAAAAAAAAATAATAGTAAATATAAGAAGTACCAGGCACCTGGCATCCTCAAGGCTAGAAAAAGCAGCTATGACCAGGGGAGAGCTGAACTGGAAAGGCATCAGTGGTCAGTGTGGGAGTCCGTGTGAAAAGACTGGCAGGAATCTAACTTCCTATATATGTAAGTGGGGCAAAGCCTGCAAAATCTGGGTTATTTCTCTTATAAAGACTACATTTATATTCATGAACTAAGGGAGCCTGGGCAAATTTGGGTTAACATTATAACCTGTTTACTTATTTTCTCCTCTATTAAACTATGAACACACTGATAATAGGGACTTTATCTCACCAGAACCTAGAAGGGTGACTGGCATAGCTAGGTGTCTAATAATTATGTGAGACAGGAAAGAAGGAAGGGAAAAAGGCAGATACCCAATGATTGTAAATATTAAGCTCTTTCTTTCTTTCTTTGTTTCTTTGTTTCTTTCTTTTCTTTTTGCAAATGGCAGGTCTCCATTCAAAGCCAAGTCTGGTGACAATGTGATATATCTTCATCTGTATCAGATATTAAAATAAAGTGAGGATATTGGAGGAATTCCAAAGGTACTTTGAGAAATGACAGCATTATTGGGATATAACTCTCAGTTGCAACTGCATTTAACAAAACACATTGGATGTCTGAGCTGCAGCATGTGTACTAAAATCTTTCTGATACTTTATGGTCACATCTCATGTGTCAAGTGCTGAATTGTATGTTATTGATCCTAAGGCCTTCAGGAATTCATTATCAGAGAAACTTTCATAAGCACATTTTTGTTTTTTGTTTTTTTTTGGAAAGACGAGGTCTCGCCAAGTTGCCCGGGCTGGTCTTGAACCCACGGGCTCAGGCAATCCATTCGCCTCGGCCTCCCAAAGTGCTGGGATTACAGGCTGAGCCACTGAGCCCGGGCTGTAAACTCATTTTTTAAAAAAGAATCAATATTATAATCCTGGCACTAAAATACTGAACTAAAAAGAAGGCAGATACTAAATTGATCAGCACCTTAACTAAAAAATGAGTAAATGATTAAAGTAATATCCAAAAAAATGCTGAGGATGCCTTTGTTTACAAATAGCAGAAATAAACTCTGGCTAGTTTAAGTAACAGAGAGGACTTGGAGAGATAACAGCAGAGTGATTTTGCCAATTCACCCTAAATATGGTTATCCTACATGTTTATGGTTGGTTGGATTTCATATTGTACCCATCAGCTCTGAACACAGGAGTTCCTCGTAAACACCAAGGGCAAGATGCAGCTGGAACCTGAAAATGAATGAGAACCTATGTAACATATATGCTAGTTTTGGCAACAAGTAACAGAAAACTCAAACTGGCTTCTAACAGGGGATGGCAAACAACAGCCTGTAGGTTGGCCACTTGTTATACTGCAAAACATTCACGTCCATTCATACATGTATTGTCTAGGACTGCTTTAGAGCAAAACAGCAGATTGACTAGTTGTGACAAAGACTTTATGGACTCGATCTTAAATATTTATTATCTGGTCCTTTAAGATAAAGTTTGGTGACCCTTGGCTTCTGTAATAGGTCATTTAAAACATAATATATTTGACTGAGTGCCAGGGTAGGCTCAAAAATGCCATCAAAGGCCCAGGCATTTTAGAATTCTTGTGGCCATCTTCAGCGTTGCCTTCATCCCAGGATAGTCACCCTCATGGTAGCAAAGAACCTGACAATGACAATGAGAACTATGTACTTCCTTATTCATGTCCAGCAGAAGAGTAATTTCTCCCCTAGGCATGGAATATAAATCTTCAATTGAATTGAGCCAGTATAAGATACATGCCTATCACTAGATCAATACAGTTGCCAGAGAATTGACACTCACATACTGTCTTAATGCATCTGCGTCCCTCTCTAAGGATGGATGGATCCAGAACAATGTCAGAATTAAAAAATGGAGAGTAAGCTGGGCATAGTGGCTCAAGCCTATAATCCTAGCACTTTGGGAGGCCAAGGCATGAGGATTGCTTGAGACTAGCCTGAACAACATAGAGAGACCTCGTCTCTACAAAAAATATATAAAATTAGCCAGGCTTGGTGGTGCACGCCTCTAGTTCCAGCTACAAAGAGACTAAAGGGAGGCTGGAGCAGAAGGATCGCCTGAGCCTAGGAAGTTGAGGCTTTGATGAGCCATGATCATGCCACTGTACTCCAGCCTGAGCAACAGAATGAGACACCTACTCAAAAAAGTTAAACAAGTGAGCAAAAGTTTCCAGACAACAGGCACCAGAGGAATATAGGGAACCTAGGAATCTTCTCTATTTTCCGTCTTTGAATCTTTGCTTCTCTTTGATTCATTGTTCTTTCTCTTCACAATCAGCTTTATTCTACTTCTCCCAACGCATGGTGTTGCTGAGTTGCCAATAGCTGAGATATTTACTATTGCAGTCTTACAACTCAAAAAGACTGATCTCTTTTTTCTCCATCTTTTTTTGAGTTGGAGTCTCTGTTGCCCAGGCTAGAGTGCAGAGGCCACCACAGCCTTGACCTGCTGGGCTCAGGTGATCCTTCCACCTCAGCCTTCCAAGTAACTGGAACTACAGATGTACACCACCATGCCCAGCTAGTTTTTGTGATTTATTGTAGAGACATGGTCTCACCAAGTTGCCCAGACTGGCCTCGAACCCCTGGGCTCAGGCAATCCTCTAGCCTCGGTCTCCAAAAGTGCTGGGATTATAGGCTGAGCCACCGTGCCCGGCCTTTTGATTGGTCCAGCAAGAGTTGGGATCATCCTTCAAGTAAGATCATGTTCTTGAGTTTAGAAACTCTCATTGTAACTATGTAGACAGTAATAGGAAAATTCTGGAAAAAAGAAGTTAGATATTCCAACAGGTGTCTGCTACAGTATGTTTTTTTTTTTTTTTTAAAGTCTCACCTTGTCACCCACTGGAGTGCAGTGGCACGCTCACGGCCATCGCAGCATCAACCTGCTAGACTCAGGCGATCCTTTTGCCACAGGCTTTTAAGTAGCTGGAACTACAGGTGCACGCCACCATGCTACAGTATGTTTATTTCTTTGTGTCAGATTAAATAGTTCAATATTGTCAATTATAGGTGATTGTGTACATTAGGATTATTTTCCATTTTGGAAACAAAAAGAACAGTCATCTAAACAAGACAGTTTATCTTCCATTTAAAGCTGCTGAGGTAGACAAGCTGGCATGATATCTGCCCACTTGTCTGCAGTGTTGCCTGTGTCTTTATGGTCCAAGATGGCAGCTAGAGCTTCTGCTCACATGTTCATGCGGTAGGCAGCAGGATAGAGAAAGAAATAAAGAAGGGGAAAGAGGTACGTGCCCACTGTCATTTAAGAAAAATCCCAGAAGTTGCCATATAATACTTTCACTTAGTACTTTGCAAGGGAAACTAGGAAGTAGTCTTTTTTTTTTTTCCTGGACTGCTACATGTCCAGCTTAAAAATCAGGGGTTGTATTACTATGGAAGAAGAGAACACAGATGACTATCAGTCTCTACATATGACTTTTAGAATACATAAGACTCTTAAGCTAAAAATTTCCTTTTTTTGTTAATTTATTTTTAACTACAAATAAAAATTGCATATATTATGGGATACAATGTGATGTTTTGATCTATCTATACATTGTAGAAGGATTCAATCAAGCTAATTAACATATTCATCACCTCACCAACTTACCTTTTTTTGTGGTGAGGACATTAAAAATCTATTCTTTTAGCAATTTAAAAATGTATAAGCCGGGATCGGTGGCTCAGCCTGTAATCCCGCGCCTTGGGAGGCTGAGGTGAGTGGATTGCCTGAGCCCGAGGGTTTGAGACCC